>KK116141.1:198455-223283 GCA_000611955.2 Stegodyphus mimosarum
AAAAAAAGTAATGATTTATTTAAACATAATAAAATGAATTAAACTGGAGTACTCCTATCAGAATTCCAATACAGTAAAAATAAAGATTGCCAAAACGAAAACTAAGGTTTGCAATTTGAAGATTATAAATTCCAATCTACAAAGATTATAAATCTAGATTGTTATCTAGATAATAAATTTCAATCTACAATGTCATAGTAAGAAAGATAAAGCAAAACTGAATTCATAAAAATCAAAATCTACAAGATTATTTTGAAAAAGAATTTGAAGTATGCAAAGGAAAAAAGTGACAGATGGAGAAATGGCTTTACAAGCACTAGTTAATAGTATCGAAACTATACATAAATTGAGATCCAAAATTTTCAAATAAAAATTGTAGCAATATCAAAGAAAATGACCAAAAAATGAAAAATAAAAAAGACAGAGATATAATACTGAATCTTCAAGGAGAATTAGGTTATTTCACTCTCTTCATAACTGCTCAAACATCGTGGTTCGTCTTTGCAATGCAAATGTAAATTAAAAATCACTATATCTAAATTTTCAATTCTACACATTCAGTTATAAGTATTTTTAACTCAACATATTCAGGAATTAAACCCTAGATTTGACTGTCGCCAATAGTTGATAAAGAGTATGGCATTATATGCCAAAAGGTTTATGCTTAGAAGTAGAAGATAGAAATAAATAGTACCTTTACCTACAAGCATATTATGATGCAAGAGCCTACAATTGTTAAAAACAAATTTAGCCTTTCACAAAAAACTAAGAATTTCTCTTCTTCTAAGTTGCAGCAGATTGTCTAATCTATATTCACTTCCAAAATTTCATAAAAGTTCCTGTTAAATTTATATTTTTTGCCAATGGTACCAATAATTATAAGAAGCATATTAATTTATGTCTTTACACCAAAGCTTAAAAATATCTGCACTTTAATTCATAAGTTATTCAACAAAGAACACAATTATAGTTAGACCTTTAACAATAACCCGCAAGTAATAATAGCTATAAACAAATTAAACATTTCTGAAATAAACTGCTCCGATGTTGAAAACATTTATACATATCTAACTCTCAAAGGCATTTTCGACAGTCTGCTAGAAATTCCAAAATTACTTCCATAAGTTCACTCCATAAATATTGAAATTTTAATTCTTAGTTTTATTTTTGGTATTTTTTTTATTTTTACTGTATTGGAATTTTAATAGAAATATTCCCCTTTCGTTCAGTTTATTATAAATACACTGGTGTGCAAAACTTAAGGACGAGACGGTTTTTTGAATATGACTTTGTACGAAAGCTTTCCAAATCAACACATTTAACACCGTAAGATCCCCAATACGTAAGGACATGAGTAATGTAAGCAACACTTACTAAAAGAGAAATCAGAGGGATAAAAAGAAGCTTTATTGAAAAAGAACCATGGAGCACAATGCGACTGAAGGCCGAAACATCCCTCTGATGGGTGTCCAGCAAGAAACATCCGGTCTTTATTAGGGGATATGATCTCCCCTGACTGCTAGGCAGGTTTCACATCATTTGTGCATGCTGGATATGTGTTTGTTAATGAGCTGTTGAGACACTGCTGCTCGTTCCTCTTGTAGCACCAATCGCAGTTTCGGAATCGTTACTGGCGATAAGTTACGTGCTGCCACGGGTCTCCCTAGTAAGTTCCGTACATGATTGACGGGATTTAGATCCAGAGACCTTGCCGACCAATCCATGTGTTCAATATCTTCACTCTCCAACAGGTCTTCGACAGTAACTGTGCGATGAGGTGGAGCGTTGTCGTCCATGAAGAGGAATTGAGGACCCATAGCCCTTGTGAAAAGACGCATGTAAGGAAGAAGTACCTCGTTACAATAGCAGTCCCAGGTGACGAACCTCCTTGGGAGATATGAAGGTCGGTCCGGCTACCAAGCATTATGTCTGCTCGAACGAGAACTCCGCGACCTCCAAAACAGTCCCTTTTGATGACGTTGAAGGGGTTATTGCGTGTTCCCTGCTCTGTCCAGATGTGTATGTGTCTAGAATCGCAACTCAGACTAAATCTGCTCTCATCTGTAAAGAGTACTCGTCCCCATTCATTGTCTCTCCAATTCCGGTGTTCCCGGCACCACAGAGAACGCCTTCTCCGATGGGCAGGCGTTAGAGGTACGCACCCTACAGGGCATCGTGCAAACAGACCACCACCGTGCAACCTTCTGGCCACGGTAAAACGCGATATCGGTAGTCCAGTCGCCTGTGTCGTGTGTCTAGCGATTTCTCCCGCTGTCTGCCGCCTGTTTCTTCTGGCCTGTAAGGCAATATACCGGTCATCTGCGGGTGTGGTTCCTCGTAGACGACCGTTACTAAACCTCCGGATAGCTGTTCCTGTAGTTTGAAATTGTCTCCAAAGTCGTGAAACGATGCTGTGAGCAATTCCGAACTCTGCAGCCACAATTGTCACACTGCGGCCTTCCTCCAACTTCCCAATGATTCGACCTCGGGTAAAAGCATCCAGCTGTCGTCTAACAGACTGATTATTCGCCATTTCTCGCTGAGGCAGCAACTCGGTGCGATTTTAACTGCTATACGGCGTGCAATCTCTTTGCTAGAAATACTGATTTTACACCGACAACATGCTTTATACTATTCAGACACTCCCCCATTACGTCTACCTGCATATATGCGCATGCGCATGTGCTACCGTAAATCACCTTACTTAAACTCCTGATTGGTCTTTCTGTCCGCTCTGCCTCTTCGTTCAGCTGATATGCCAATTTTTCGACTTCGTCCTTAATTTTTGCACACCAGTGTATATGTAATGAGATGACTATTATTGTATTAAGATTACTTGCACAAAGTAAGTTGTAACAGATTGACGTTGGAGAGGCTTTAACTGGGTAGTTAGAAAGATGACACTGGAAGACAGACTTTGCGGTAATTTCCCGACATAATTTTATCCTTTGATAATACACATCATCACTATGGGTGCGCTATAAACCCCACAATTTTATACAACTTAATATCCTCTTAAACATAGCACAGAATTAGAAAAGTAAACTCTGCGTGGCACAGCTAAAAGCAGAAGAAGAGGATGTTCCGAGGTAATTACCCTTTTTATATGGATTTCCATTTCAGATCACATGGCAGATTAATGTCCAGACGTTGGACTCGGATATCATCAAAAAGTACGCATCAGAACTGCAGGGGGTTCAGTTAGAATATTTTATTACTCTATTATTTTTATAATGAACGACCGAAGTTGTTAAAAGGCTATTATTTTTTTATTTTAAAGATAAATAAGATATTTTATATCTTACATATTTATTTATTTCTGATATATATATATATATATATATATATATATACATACACACATGTTCGGAAATGCGGATATAAACAATGAAGCGAACGGCTTTGTTAACCAGTACACCAATCAGAAAGGCACAAATAGTGCGTGTGATGTGACAGTAGTTCCCTTATGCCTCTTTGCACTGTGATCGTTTCATGTGGGAATTTTCTTCGTTAGTTGAAGTTGACCAATCTGACCACAAGGGCGTTATTTCTCCTGATCTGATCATAGGCGTATGTTCAGACGAAACTGTATGCCAATGTATACCAATTTTGAAACTCTTTTTCTCTTGATAAAAAGTTACTTGTATCTGAAAGGGTTCTGAAACGTTATGATTTTAATCAGTATCTGAGGGTTAAATAAATAACCAGTTTAAATTTGATTATTTACTTACTTTACTATTTGTTTAATTTATATAAGCGTTCTATAATTTATTTCTAAAAAATCTGAAAGCAATTAATTACCTGTCTTTTGCAACAGAACTCTAAGCCCTTTGAAGAAATGCTGTCTTTCCGTTGACTTTCCGTAAATTTTGTTAGAATGTTTGAATGCAAACGAAGTGTTTATTTGATGAGTCATATAAATGAAGCAAAGTGCTTGCCGTAAATTACACATAATAATAGCAATGTAACATAAATTGTTGTGTAAGTTATTAACTGATTTAATTTGGTATTTTATTTTTTGTAACTGATTAGCCTTTATTTAATTTAGAGCGGTTTAATTTAACTTGGTATTAATTGACCTATCCTTGAATTTATTGATTGTTTTTCAAATTTTAGTAGCTAAAATTTCTGATATGAGTTGTAATCGTTTTCCTTAAATCGGTTACTGCCAAAGATTAATCTTTGATTAATACCTTTCAAGTAGGAAAAACTTATTTTATTTAATTTCTGAGTAGAAAATTTATTATTTATTTATGTTTATTCTTTTGAATCTTTGTTGTTGGACTCGGTTTGGTGAAAGAAGTTGCTACTCTTATTGTTTAATAAATTTAAATTTGGAATTTATGCCCTTAATTGTGTTTAAACTTATATATTTTGGTAATTTTAAATTGCTTTAATTTTCCATTCCTTCCTATAAAAATAAATTACAGAATCTTTGATTTATGACTAGCCGGTATTTTCAACATTTAACTTCGTAAAAATATTATAAGTATAAAGAATTTGATAACTAGAAGAGTCACTCTCTCTCTGTTTATGCTTGCTAGCTAAAGCACGTATCTAGATTTGCTTCTTCAGTTAAAAGTATAATAAGTTATCGTCAAAATTGTGGGATCCAGATTGGACCCATCGTAATGTGCCATGCCATAGGACAATGTAAGAGTAATATAGAAGTATGTTGATTAACAGGTGATTTTGTGATTCAAAATTTCTCCGTGTCTTCTACTACTAATTGGTATTTTCAATGTTATTTTAAGCTCAGTCCAGTCACGACAGAAAAAATATCGTCTTCCCTAATAAAACACTCATCTTATATCAAATTACTACAAGGAACTGAATTATATCATCACATACACATATATTCAGACTTGTATAGTTCTAGTAGATTATTGAATATAGTATTATCACCTTTGAAAATAAAGTTTACAAGTTAGAATTCTATTGAATTAAATTTACTCATTAGCATATTTAAAACTACCTTATTAAAATGGAATAATTAAAAGCGAAAGGGCAACCAACAACTAAGTAATTATCGCCACGGACGGAAAATTATTTGACTTTTCAAGTGGAACAAATTAATTTCCAACCCTCTTTTTCTGAAGTAGCAATCAGGACTAAAAATGCTGTTTAGTAAGAGTGAGGTAAAATTATTCAAATTGCTAATTAAGAAACAGAAATAAATTGGCCTTTCTATTTAATTTGAAATGCATTCTTCTAATTGTCATATATGCGTAATTCTTATAAGAGTGAGTTTGATTTCCTTGCTTGAGAAAACTGCTCCCCGACACTTTCTCTTTTGGTCATACTAAATCAATGCAAACTTTGCTAAAACGATTAAGCAATGAAGAATAAGTTCATAAGGCTAAAATAAAATATTAAGAATGTGTGAAATAAAAAAAAATACGTGTTATGATTAAAGGCCAGAAATGAATTTAATTAACTTTCGTGTTTGCTATCTGTGAAACTTACATGTTACAATATGTCCGTTACTTTCTTAGTACTCAGAATGGAATTTGGAATTCGAACCGGGATAGAGAATGGAGAAGAAAAGAGAGAGAGTAGGCGGGGACGTATTGGATGCCATTTTCGGAAGGCGGAAAAAGAAATGCCGTGTGGTTAATCTGAATGCTGTGGAGTGGAAAAGTCTTCTGTAAAATTTTATTTTAAACTGACCAGGCAAAAGCAATTATAATATTTCTGGATAATTGTCTGCTTTAAAAAGGAATAAAAGAAAAGTAAAAAGGAATAAAAGAAAAGTAAAAAGGAATAAAAGAAAAGTAAAAAGGAATAAAAGAAAAGTAAAAAAAAATTCACTACTTAAGCTGCTAAGAAGGCTCAGAAATTTAAAATAGGCCGATTGATTTTTACATTATATACAATAACTAGAGTAAATACAATATTTACATATCCTTTAACATATAATCAGCCTTTTAAAGGTTTAGGAAAAAATTATGATAACCCTATAAGCTAAATGGTTTAGATTGAGTATTTAACGTCTGCTATTTTAAGATAAACACTAGCAAAGTTATTTGGCACTTGATTATTTTTAAGAATTCGTGTTGTTCGTCGAATTATTTCGTGTTGTACTTCTCTTGCATTTGTATAAAAATTTTTAATGCGTTGTATTTCATTACTAACAACTTTTTTGGAAATGTTAGAAGTCACATTAATTAATTTGTTAGCAGTAAAATTAAAGCTGCATGCTTTGTCAAATAGTAGAATCTGTTATTAGTTTATTATTTAGAACTAGAACTATATAGTTTAGACAGTAGATTACATTTTGTGAAGTATTTGTTTCATTGCCTGTATGTATTATTGTTTGTTGTTTGTTGTTTATTGTTAAATTATTTATATTAAACTGTAAAATTGTTTACTGTTTGTTTGTTTTATTGTATTGTTTGTTTGCTTATGTCAATGGCGATAATTACTTAGTTTGATGGTTGCATATTCATGTATATAAAGAAATGTCGAATTAAGAATTTGTCCTCTTCATTTCGAAATTTAGATTGTATGTGCATATTGAACGATGTCACTGATAATAAACGTTGTAATACAAAATAAAGCTAAATATTTTCAGAACAAATCATTCATAATACTTGGTTGAAGATACAGATATTGTTATTTTCTACTATGGTGAAACTTCCAGTATCTAACGTTTTAAGAAATTAAACATTTCGATAAGCACAACTTGCATTCCCCAGATACTTTTAGAGTAGCCTAGAAACTTAATAAAAGAGAATAATGCCACGTTAAAAGTTTTATATTAATGTGTTATCTTCCATAATTGCAAGATGGGACGTGAAAGAGTTTCATGAAAGTAGTTAGAATTCAGTTCCCGTTGGCTATCATAAAAGTTTAGTTGATCCTCTTCATAACTGAAAGAAAAGCAGATCAAGTGAAAGAAAAACGACCACTAAGTTATTGACTCCTTACTTTCTTTCCATTCCTCATTCATATTCTACTTACGAAACGACAAATGACTTAAAATACTTCGAACAGTGTATTTTCTTTATTTTTTATTACGATAACGTTTTGATCCAAGCATTAACCTATTTTGTGGATGTAGCACATTATGGCAGAAAAGCAAAAAAAAATCCGGATATAAAGAAGCAGAAGAGCACTGGGGTAAAAATGCGGGATTAGTTCCTTTCTTTTCCGTAAGCTCAGTTACAAGACACTCGCTTAGATCAACATTCTTTGCTACCTAATCCTCATCAAACATGAGATCAAAAAATTTTTGCGGGCTTTGTTGTAAATACAGAAGGTTCGCCGAACAAATAGCGCTCAAGTAACAAAGTTTTTCTGCTGCTATAAAATACTAAACAAAGAGTTTATCTTATTATGCCTTGTTGGATATATTTTAAAAGACGATTGATTACAGTTCTATTTTATAAAAATTCATCCTGAAAAGATTAGAAGTTTCTAAATCACAATAATTTAAATCTTTAAATTAGCATTTCTGCATTATATTGCCTAAACGTTATAAAACTGGAAGAGTAATGAACTGAATTTAGAGGGATAATAATAATGTAAGAAATTTATAAAAAATTCTGATCTATTTCTGCGTAACTCTAATTATAAATGAAACATATGCCATACATTTCTACTTTTAGACAGCAAACAAACGTGTAAAAATTATAGAATTTCGGCAAACATAATTTACATAGTTTACAAATTGGTTTTAAGCGTTTAGATGAATTAATTTGTTAACAAAAAATTCATAACGAAATTTTATACATTGCATTACATTCAAAATAATCACTTTCAGCCATTATAAATGTTTTTCGTACATTTTTAAAATAGAGGGAAGCACATTTGAAATCTACTTTTTGGTAGTTATTTAATTGTATTAATATAGCTATATCTAATTATTGTCGTTTCAGCATACATTTCAAACAAATGAGTAAGTAAAATTTAAATGGAGATACATTGGGAGCATACGTGGGAAGTTTAACGATTTTCTTGCTATATTTTACTTGGTACTGTTTAAGGTATCCGAAATTTGAAAAACAATAGGAATAGATCTATTATTTGTGTTATTTAGCAGGATAACTACTTAAAATGATAAAAACAGGTAATAAACCTAGTATCAAAGTATTAGGTTTTTTTTTTTTTTCTAAATTTGGTTTAAAAATGTGTTAAATCGCAGGATATCTATACATATTTCTATAAAAAATTATTAATATTTTACTTTCATTTTTATCGTTTATATTTATTAAGGTGTAAAGAATGCCGCCCAGACGGTATAGTGGTTAGGGGAGTCGGCTACGATACCAAAGGACCTGGGCTCGAATCCTGGAGAAGACATGGCTGTAATTGTCCGTCTCTTCATAGGCGGCAAAGGTGGCCCACCTATTAGGTGCCTCCATAATAAAGTGGCCACCACTTTCAGCCTTAGTAGTGGCCAAGCCGAAGGCCCGCTTTTGGGAAAATAAAATGTCTATTAAGTATACCTGATTGAGTACATGTATGCACTAGAGGTTTCTCAAGATATTTTTCTCTTTTTATTTCCACTTTAGTGTGAGAGAAATTTCGATATGAACATAAATCTAAACGTTTAGTCCATTTAATTCTCAATATTTTATAGAATATTTGTGAAACGTTCCATACGATTACTATCGTAATATTTTAAGTTATTTTTTTTTAAACAGAAATGTTGAGAAAAAATCTGAAAGCTTTCAGATTTTACATTAAGCACAAAGGGGTGTTTATTTAAGGTTCTGTGGGTTACCTTTATTTATTAAATATCATTTTTTTTGCACTTAAACCATAAACTTCAACAGCAATATCGCAAATTAATTTTAAAATGAGTATATCTTTAGAATTTCCGATGCACACTCTTGCGTGCTGGAGACAAAAATGTTTTTTTTTTCGTACACATGTTCAATGAGCAATGTTCGCTTTGAAATCGTTCAGTTTGTTAATCAAAAATTCGTTAAAGATTTAAAAAATGGGAAAGAGATAATAAAATAAATTCCAGAATTCAAATTTGGGCATCCAGATGCCCATATTTGGGTGAAAACGTACGTTATTTAAAACGGGATGACTCTAGGTACATTGTTTTATCACAATGCGTGAAACGTAAATACATTTATGCAGATTCTTCATTATTTAATCTAAATGTAACGCAGAGCTCTAACTTTTGGTGGCAACAATTTGAAAAGTGATACACCGTTTATATTGGTTCAACGCAAAATGCCAAAATTAAATTAATAGCTTTTCTGAGCTAAAGGCTTTTGGGCTAAAAAATTTTTTTTGACGTTTTAGAAAAATACGTTTAATGCAAAGTAAGCACAAACAGAAGGAAAAGGAAATGTTGCCAAGTATGAAATTTAAATTGCAAAACCAATGCTGTTCCCAAGCACTTAATAAGAAATAGGAAAGTTCAAAATTATATTTTGGGCATCACCAAAAGTATTAAAATCTCATTTTTAAGTTATTTAGGTAGTCCTGTATCTCTCTGAACATCAGTTTCCGATTTCTTAAACCGAAACATCGGTCGACGTCTTAGAACAAGAACAGCAGTAATTCTGCTTTTAACGATTGGAGAGAGAAAATGAAAGTAGTTTTGAGAAGTGTTTCTAAAGCTTTTAGCTTTAGAACAAAGTAATTCATTGTTTCGAAAAAAAAAACATTACAATTGACGATTAGAACGCAGTTGGATGCCTTAAGAACTCTGCCTTATGAATTCTATTTGTGGTTCTGAAGATAGTACATACTACATATCACAAAAGGAAACATAATGCTCTCGGTACTATTTTGAAGGAGCCATACTGTAAGTAATGTAAATTTAATGCAGTTACATTGTAAATAACATGAAGTGTCAGCATTTTCCAGACGGGAATAATGCAGATTAACACGCGGGATATCGCACGGGGTGTATCATACCCCAGGTCTACAAAAAAAGTGGAATATTCCTAACTTGTGAAGGTCACATTCTGTACTACATTCAGTAGCTGAGTTTCTAGCAGTGAGTGACTTTCAGATTCGCTTTTCCGTTGCCTGTGTGTTTCAGAAAAAGATTTGTCGGTATTCTATTGCATCTGGGGTGTGACACACACCACGCGCCTGTCCGTGTAAGTGTTTTCATGACAGAAAATTTATTTAAAAAATTTATTTCTAGTGTGTAACAGTGAATATTTCTACTCGTAAATGATTTTAAAGTATTTTAAATTAAATTTTAAAAGATTTCGAAGCGCATTATGGCAAAAGGAATGACTCTCTATGAATTGGAAATGCAGCGGCTGCGAGACTGATTAGAAATATTTGAAAGTGAAGTAGATTACAGTTCGGAAACTGAAGATCAAAATAGGAATATTTTCTACACTGGTTTCGAAAAAAGATAAAGCATTAATTTCTTATATTTCTGAAAAAAGGAAAAATTGTTTTTATGCTTTTAGCATTACATAACAGTGATGCTATCGATGACACTACTGGTGAAAAGAAAATGCCAGAAATTATATATTTTTATAATACGACTAAGGAAGCAGTGAATATTGTGGATAAAATGGCAGCAAGTTATTCAGTTGCCATAATAAAAAGGAAATGGCCAATGGTAATTTTCCCTTTTGCACTGAATGTCGCTGCAATAAATGCTCGAATTATATTACTTTCAACTGCTAATACACCAACCAGACAGAGAAGCAGATATCCTTTATGAGGGACTTAGCATTGCAATTAATAAAAAAATATATTAAAAAATTATCAGAGATTGATACCTTACCGAGAAACTTACGTACTGCATGAAAAAGAAGGGCAGAAGTTTCGAGGAATAATTCAGACGAATATACGAAATTCGAAGCAACTAAGTGTAACAGTTGTGATGAATGGCCGGAAGCCAAGGACAGAAGACTGCGAATGCTATATTTAAAATGTAAAAACCTTTTGTGCTAAGAACACGTGAATGAATTTTGTTCAAAGTGTAAACAAATAAAATAAGTTGCATTATGTATTAGAAATGCAATAAAACTTGAAGGTATTGTGTTTATTTTGTTATTATTTTCATTTATCTCAATTTTAACTCTTTATATGCTTATTTTGGAAATTAACTTTTTTTTTTAAATCAAGTCTTATTCGCGTCAAAAATTTTGAAAATGTAAAAAACTACATAATGTATTGTTAAGGTTTTCATACCTAACGTGGACAGTAAACAACAATTATTCGAGTAATGTAAATTTTGAAAACGTAAAGAACTACATAATGTATTGTTAAGGTTCTCATACCTAACGTGGACAGTAAACAACAATTATTCGAGTATTGGAGATGCTAACTGTTGTCAGTATTGACGTAATGAGTCGGGGATATTAAAGCCAGTTATAATCTACATCCATCCGAGGGTTTATGGATCATGTGATCAATGGAATGGTGAGACATTAGTAATGATAGTCAAGATTGCATGTTTAATAATGTATCGAGAATGCAGTTCATGAAGATGTCTCAATGTAGTGCAATATGCATTTAAGTCTACTGTTTTCGAATATTGTAATAAAATATATATTTCAAATAATTTGAATATTCTGTCATGCGCAATGAATTATGTATTACATACTGCTTTTATTAGTTATAATAACTGTATGTTTCTAAGCAATGAATTAAAAGCAGTTCAGGTTCAACACATAGAGCAATCAATCTAACTCCATCTGTCATCAGGTATTATGTACGGATTATAAAATAATAATGACATTGCAAAGGTATTTGTAAGAATGTAATTTTAAAATATCGTTGTCCAGATCATGCAATGAACAAAATAACATGTAAAACATAATATGATAAATGATGATTTCAATGAACTTCTGAGCCGCCCAGTCGGGCTAGCGGTTAGCGATGATGATTGCCGTACCGGAAGGCCCGGTCTCTACTCCAAAAGAAGGCATTGATTTTTGTAAGTGTATAGTGTCTGCGCGGCATAGGGGCACTCTAAATATGCGACGAGCTGAAAGTCCTTTCCAGAGGTTGATGATAGGGAAAGAAAAAACGTACCCGTCCCTACGGGTTGCTCTCCATCAAAATTGGGGGCGGAACTGAGCGAAGTCACACTGTTACCTGTAAGGTGCTTGAGGTTCTTGCAAACGACAGGCGCAGTCTTGCACTCCTTGTCAGGATGAATTTCGTGTACGTGTTCTGTCAGATACTTGAGATAAGTAACCACAACAGCAACAACAATAAACTTTTGGAAATCCTCTAAACTCCTAAAATTTTTAAAGTTCCTGCAACATATCAAATAGAAATAATACAAACTCGGATAATTCAAAAGTAAAAATTCAGTAACGAATCGAATAAAATATTTCTTAAAAAATGCTAACAAATATTGAATAAACAGTTCGTAAATTTTACGAAAGTTCATGTATTCCTCGATTTAAACGCAGTGGAAAATATAAAATTTATTAGAATAAGGTAAACACAATTTTCATATATACAAGTTAGCTTCAATTGTTTTCTTGAATTATTTAATTAATTAAATATACTAATGGAATTATATACATTCATTTCCATTTAAAATAATCAGTTTTATGAATTGCATACTTTTTTTCTTTGGTAAAAGTTTTAGAATGGGGAAAACAATGTTGTAGTCTGTTATTTGATATTTATATTGTTGTTGATATTGTTGTTTATGTTTGATGTTTATATTGGTGTTTATATTGTTGTTGATGTCTATATTGTATTGTTGTTTGTTATTTAATTTTGTTAAAAACTAACTCTTTATCTGAATCATTATCATTTACAATCGTTCTGGAATTTATATGCCGATTTCATAAACTATATACGACTTACACGGTTATTATTATTTTAATTAACCAGTCATTATCATTTAAACCTTTACCATAACCTCTGTATTTCCGTTTCCTCACCGGAAATTTAAATCAGTTACAACAGTGTTTAAACTGAGGTTTCAGGATTCTAACACAGAGATTGTTTCTGCCTCTGGAAGCTGCATTATTAGGTTTCATCAGCTCCGATAAGTTTGTATTCATTCGGCTTGCGTCATAGCGGCCATCATTTAAACTGTTTACATCAATGAGAAATTCTGAGACAAGTTAGAATTTAAAATCAATTGTGTAGTTTTTGACTACCGGGCTTAGTTTAACACCTGAATTTGATTGTTACATTAAATTACATCGCTGCAAGTGGGGACTGCTTTTGTAAGCATGAGATGGGCATTTTATGTTCAAGTTCTGATTTAATAAAATGCTATTTTAACCTTTTCAAGTCTCTATCGTTAACTTCGGGCACGGTGATGATTTGCTGCACGTCTGTTAGGAGTTTGATGCCAGTTTATGTTACCAAAGATGGTGGAAATCTATAAACTGTTACATAAACTGGTAATAATTTCCGTAACGGTATTAAATCTTTGATGAAGTTGCAGAAGATTAATTGTATATTTCGTGTAGTAATTCTAATAGGTTGATGGTTTTTAGACATGATATTTATTTGTGATAGGGCAGAGCAACAAATACTGATTAAAATTTTCTTTACATACGGACAGGTCTGAAAATGGGAGATTTCGTGAAAGGAATGATCTTTTATTGATTGTATTAAGTTATGTTTCATCTATTTATTGTTAACATTTATTTCAAAACTAAAAGTTCATTGGACTTGGAATGATGCGCTTCCTCCAATTGTGTTGATAAACATTCATTGCAAATTCAATGGCATATAATTCAAGTGTTTTACTTGGAAATTTGATTTTCACGAAATTTGTGGATTTTTGCACGGGCTTTGAATATCCTCTTTACCAGCTGCTGCTTCTGAAATTTAAAAGCTATTTCGTTTTCCTCTAAGATAGTTATAAAATTTGGTAATGCTATATTTGGTGTTCAGTTAGAAAACTAATATGCTTAAGTTTAGACAGTTCATCTTCACAGATATTAGTTTCCTGTGAAGCTGGCCTTTACATTTCTTAGCTGCGTAATTATTTAATATAAGGAAAATATCACATTCTACACATTCTTAATTTTGCATCCATCTGCTTCACCTACAAGGGAACAGGACATGGATATTCTTTCAGATACGCGTTATAATTGCAAGGTAATGAATGATTTGAACAAAATATATAATCTAAGATTTTCAAAATTATCAGAGCTAAACATTACAGTCTCATAATGACTTAGTTTAAATAAGATGGATATATTTAATAACATTAACTTCTTCTTGCATGTATAATGGTATAATACAAATCTATAAAATTATTAACTATATCATTAGAACAGGTTCTCTATGGTTCTTGTTACTTGTTAAGAAAAGGATACAAAACAGAGTATAATACATTTCTTTCCGCAATTCCAGACTACTCTGGATAAAAACCTCTCTTTTCAAATTCTGTGGTAAATAATTTTTTTATAATATTTGAGTTAAGTTGAAATAACCATGTATGGAATATGCACTATAAAACAAGAGAATGAAGAATTGTAAAACACATTTATTTTTAAGTTATTTCTATTTTTTTAAAGTTCAATGAGTTGCGTTTTAAAATCACTACGATGAAAACGTATGCAGTAATAAACTGCCAAACATTTTCCTATTCTGGACATGTTATACCCTAACTAATGTAAAGCGTATATTCATGCCTGAATGCGCTTGTGTAGAACTCAAAGCAAAGTTTGATTTAAAAAAAAAGTTTCAGGAAAATACGATTTTCATATTTTAGAAACCTTGGTTACAAATGGATGATTTCTTTTTTCTTATTCTATCAAACAATGCAATGACAAATTTAAGAGTTTGAGATCCTTTTTATTACATGAACAGTAGCAATGAAATAAAGAAAACAAAATTAACTTTAGTTATAAAAGGGAAACAAACTGAGAAATTGTAATGTGCAAACAATTGACAAGGAAAGTAGAAAACCAAAGTTACACTGAATTACTTATAGAACGACATTTGATATATAATGCAAATATTCTAACATAATTTTCACAATATTTTAAGTACATACTCAACTGATTGCAGTTGTACTGAATTAAATACATGATATTTATTAGTTCATATAGTTTAGAATAAAACCGATTTGGAATAATTTCCACCCAAACAAAAATTTTTCCTGTACAATAAATTCTTGTTGTTGATTGCCATTTGATTCAAATGCCAATATTTTTACTTTTCAAATACACAAACTAAGCAAAAGATTTCTAATAGTTTAACGTAACTTATCTAAAAGCATTTACACTGCGAACTGATTTAAATACGGAAATAATTGTACTTTTTATGAGAGTTTGATTTAGTTGAAAGTTCCTCCCTCTGAAGACATTTTGTTAGTAAACGTTAAAACTAATAAAATAATTCATGAGAAATGTGGCTTAATTGTTCATGTTAGCTTTCGAAGGTATAATTTTCCATTTTCTTTCAGATTCTCTCTCTTGTGTTTGAAAATCTTCCTCAGTAACTAAATATTTAGCCTTAGATTTATTCTTTTAAATAAAATTTGTACTAACTAACACAAATAAATATATATATATATATATCTATATAACATACTTTTGTTCCTTGAACAAACAAAATTAAATATTTAACCACTTTAAACTTTTCGATTAATATTTGGATAAGTTAAATAAATATTTCATTTTGTTTAATAGCATTTCCATAATACATTTTGTCCAGTCACGGAATGATCAGCTTCCTGGAAGAATTAAATACAATACTTTGAACAAAACTGTGCAAATTTAAATTAAAATTGGATTTGTCGTTAGGAACACTCAGCATGGAAATACCATTTGAAGAGGTTTGCAAATATTTAAAATTTCATTTCCAGTGATGTTACGAAGCTGAGACGGACGCCTGAGACTGGCGAATCACGTTGCATTTAAAAAGTCAGATGTCTGTTTTCACTAGCAAATTTGTAACCGGGTTTTCTATTGGAATATTTGAAGTTATATTCAAAGGTGTATCAAACATGCTATAGATAGTTATGTGTTTTAGAGAGTAGTCACATCATAGACTTAAAAGAAGCAAGTTATTCCAACATTAATGCACCTAACATCTTGGTCGATTGAATATGGCTGCCTGATGTAGGAAACACTCGATTTGGAGAAGACACATACAACCATGAAATGGCTCAAGATATTATAGAGAAGTAAATGCGAGAGGGTATTGTGAAATGAGAACAGCCATAATTATCGATCAGCCTCGCAATCACTTATTTCGCATTTGCCATCTTTCCTATATCATTTAATATTAAAGAACAGCTATCCAGGGCTGCTCTTTAATATCAAAAAATGGCTTTTAAAGGATACATTGGCTTTAAAATCTAAGCTTAGCTAATATATGCATTGAAATTGATAATACTGACATTCTAACACAGGCACAAAGGTATGGATGCTGAATTTGCTCTTCTTGGACGTCTCGGACTGGTGACTTGTGCTGATGAATCCAAATACCACTTATTTCTTAGTGCTAATGACTATTGGATACGTATGTGAAAGAAGAATGACTAGCATTCAGATCCAGCACCTTGTATTGTGCAGAACATGGTTCTCATAACTGGTGGAATCATCATAGATGCTTTAAAAATCTGAAATGCCATCTTCTGAGAAATTTGCAGGATGACACTTTGATCAGTTATCTACTCATAGTTTCATTCATGCAGTTGCAGAAGACTTCATGAAAACGTGCCACACGCTGAGACATCAATTAATTTGTTTAATCTCTGGGCCGTCTCATATTTATCATCATTCATATATCTTTTAACATTAAAAATTACCTATTCAGATAGTTTTAAAAGCTAGGATTGGTTTCTGCATATATTAAAATAGCTGATAATGGCATTCTAACAGGGACACAGAGATATGGGAGTTGAGGTTGCTCTTCTTGGACGTCTTGGATTGATGGTTTATGATGATGGCGCCAAATACACTTATTTCTTAGTGCTAATGACCACTGGATAAATATGTGTAAGAAGAATGATCTAGCACATTGTATTATGCAGAATGGTACTCATAGCTGGTGGAATCCTCATAGCTGGTTTAACAAGCTGATTAGTCATCTTATGAGATATTTACAGGAACAAAAAAAATAACTTTCATAAGTGTATAGACTCATTAGGGTTTTTTTTAAGCAGGAGGTATGAAAACGGAGCAATACCCTCGCCGAGACAAGAACCTCGGACCTCTCCAATACGCGTCAAGTGTGCTGATCATTACACCACGAAGGCATACCGAAAGGAGGAAGAAAATACATTATATACTCCACCTTTTAAAGGGCAACTGGGGATTAGGGGGACTCAATCGCCAAATCCTGGTGGTGTATAATCATCATCCATCACCTTTTTTAGTTAGGGCGCCACTGCAGAGTCATTAGGATTTTTGATGCTGAGAGAAGTGAAAAATGAGCAGTGCCCACGCAGGGACCTCGGAACTCTCGAATACGCGCCGAGTGGGCTGACCATTACACCGCGAAGGCATGCTGAAAGGAGGGAGGAAATACCTTATAAGTTATGTGTTCATAGTTTCATTCAAGCAGTTCCAGGAAATTTCAGGAAAAGGTACCGCAAGCTGAGAAATCAATTTGGTTGTTTAATCTTTAATAACAGGATTAATATATTAGCGGAGGAAAAAAATAAAAAAACCTACCCTTCTCTAACGTATAAACCTAATACAAAAATTTGAAAATCGTTGACTTTCGGAAATTGATATAAACAGAACTGTATATTTTACTGCAATTTCAATGAGATCGACTGAATACTGAAAGAAAAGTTAATGAGATTTTCGCCATACATGCTTATTCATTAAACCCTATTGATAAGACAACGATAACTACCAATCAAATGCTTATCTTTAAACAATAATGAGTACAAAAATTTTCATGTTTATATTATAAATAAAGAACAATTTTTAAATACATTTAAATATTCTATTTGTCCTAGGAAACAGAACATGAGAAATAAATTCTATAAGTCGTAAGTGTCTTTAGAAGTAAATTTTACATTTATTATATTAAATTTCTTTCTCAAAGTTACTTAGAGTTAAATATAAATACATTGAATTTTATATTATATTGTACTTTAACCTATGTTAATTTAAATTAATCTTACCATCACTGTTAAAACAATGGATTAGAGCAAATAATGCGGTTGCGAGCAGTTTTATTCTGATTTTAAATGGAGTCTTTAAGAGGCATTGCTAAAAGCTTATGATAATTCCAACAGCCATTAACCGTGCATATGGCTGTTGTGACTACATTTATGCGTGAGATCCACGGAGTGCCACGTACTCAAAGATAGCAGATTTGTATTGAGATTATGTTTAATGGCCATAAAATGGATCATAAATCACCTTCGCGGTGACTAACGATTGTAAATACATGTATTTAGTAAAATTCGCTTCAGCAGAGATGCAACTGCTATAAGTAATTAATCACTCCTGCTATATCCTTGTGGAACAATTCAAATGATTGATGTGAACTGTGTAAAGAAATGACTGGATTCTAGCCAACCGGAAATCTGCGCTTAAATTAGGCGACACAATGTGGATTATTAATGAAGAGCCTGGAATTGACTTCATTAAATTGTTTTGTTAATATTAAATATGATTTAATAGCTCACAAATGAGTGGATCAGAGTTTAAGAGCGATTCAGTTATAAGAAAAGATTTTAAACGTTTTCAAATATTTCTGAGTACAAAGCATGTAGTTGAAGAAGTTTTACATAAAAAGCTAATTTTTCAGAATGAAATTCATTACTTATGCAACAAATAAAGGTCTAGTCTTATATTATATGTACCACAATAGACCAAAATCTAAATACCCTTTCCACGCTGTCATATTAATCCAACATCTTTGAAACTGACTTTTCCGACCAACAATATACACGTTTCATTTTATTAAGATACATATCTGAAGTATCAGAAAATATACAGCTGAGAAAATCACTTCCAATCTTTGTTTAATATATCACGACAAACGAATGGGATTCTCAAAGAAAATTAACCCGCGAGAAAGCGTGTGGAGTATATCATACCCCAAATCTACAAAAAAGTGGAATATTTATAACTTGTGAAATTGAAATTCTGTGTTACATTCAGTAGCTGAGTTTCTAGTTTTTTAAAAAGTGTTCTAATCATATAGTCCTATAATGTTATGAGAATACTTTTAAGATAAATTCTTTGATGATTAAAGAATTATGCTTTTCGGTAAATTCAAAAACTAAACTGAAATTGCTAAATAAAATACCTCTCAGTCTACAAGATTTTATAGCGCCCAATAAAATTTCACAAAATTCCTGCTAAATTCCACTTCATCTTAAGCAATAAAAAACTGTCACTAAATTATTCAATATTTTGAATTTCATTTTCCAAAAAGGGGGATAGAGAGCGGGATTACGTGCTCCAAGAGTTGGTAGGAGTGCATTTTTCTTTCAACTGCGTTCGTGACTTCAACTTTCAATAGCACCAGTATCTCCAATGAAGTAATCTTGGTGAAGGATGATGCTCTACATGTTGCTGTTAAATAATTATTTAGTCTGCATAGTAACCGCTTTACTGCCTGTGATATGTTCGACTTTTAGAGTTTTAGCTTTAGTTATTTTAAATTATTTTTATCTTTAGCGAAGACTAAAGTGCGACTGAAAATATAACGTTGGGAAAAATTTTACAGCTTACTTTTTCAAGAATTGTAAACTATTTGTGAACAAGTCCGCCAGATGAGCGGGCAATAGCTAAAGCAATATGTATTAAGATCTATGTTCCGAAAAACTAAATAAAATGAGCTATTAATTTCATGTACTGTATATAAAATTACTAGCCGCAACCAAACCAAAATTGATGAGTTCAATGTGCACCTGAAAAAAACGTGGATAGAAAAATTTCATTATGAATGAAACTAGTTTATTCTTTCCAAGCAGCATCTACTTTGTGAACAATTTATTTTGTTACCAAACCAAGAAACAAAACTTCGGACACTTCAAGACACCTATACGTATGACGTCAGGATTTAAATTTAGTGTAACATAACAACTTTTCCTCGATAAAAGAATTAACGTGGCAATAATCTGAAAAAGTTACCAACAGCAGCTATTTATTTAAAATGCTGACATTAACGAAACATTTCCGATGTACAATGACATCACATACGTGAGAATATGATCTTATATAATAATAATAATAATAATATGTGTAAAGTTTGGCAATACTATATTTATTTCATATTTTCTAAAACTTACAAATGTTTTATGAACAAACTCTACGATATGAAAGCGAAGAGTGGCAACACGTTTTGAAGTAAAGCCCATTTTTGATTCCAGCACTCGAGGCTGTTGCCACTCGGAAAAATGAGGGCAAAAATTAGTGTTTTCAGAGTTTCTAATTAATATCTCGGCTGATTAAAGTCGTGTAGTTCGGTAACTGTCGGTTAACAGTTGTATGGAATAAAGATTCAATAACACGCCGAACAAATATTAATTTAGAAGTCAAATAACAAAAATCAACGCTATATTTTCAAATTTTTACAGGACTATTTTCGATGGTTTTACCGATCACCATCCTCAGCTGCAAAAGCGCAAATGAATTAGATTAGATAAGATAAGATAAGAAAGACTGGATATGTATTAGGAGTCAAGCTACTGGCGCCATCTATTGATGAATCCAGAATGAAAACATAATTTCTTTAAAGGCTGAAGGCAAAGATGGATTGGAATTAGGGTCGTTAACTAAAACAGAAAGATTTTTTTGAATGTGGAATGCCTCTAGAAAATCCAGTTCACCAATGGAAGATGTTTTTTGAATAGTTTTCGCTGCAGAAAAATTGAAATTGTGATTTTCGTACCAACAATGTTGGGCAACAGAAGACTTCTGTGTTTCCTTTTTTCTAACATATGCCTCATGTTCCTTAATGCGAAATTTTAAGGCTCTTTTAGTTTGGCCAATGTAAATTAAACCACACTGGCAAGGAATTCTGTAAATACCCCAGGAATTCATATCCGGAATGGGGTCCTTGAGTATGGAACTCGAAATTTTAAAATTCCAACCATCGAAACTAGTCCTGTGAAAATTTGAAAATATAACGCTGATTTTTGTTCTTTGACTTCTAAATTAATAGTGTATGGAAATCAAAAAATAAAAAGTTGTTTATTGTGCCAGAAGTTTTATCAGTAATTGCACATCTTAATAATCAATCAGTGTTGACCGGATTCTTATAGTTTTACAAGATAGTAAAAATGTGAAATAGCATCTTTCGATACAGAACTGGTCTATCAGATATTGAATTTTGTAGTATGCATAACCTGTGATAACCAGATTTTATTTATTTAATAAAATTGTTATATTGTGACTAATTCCTTCTGCGTTAATTCGAGGCCTGAATGTTTAAATTCTATCTCAAAGACTGTGTCTAAAAACAACGTGTCGAAAGTAAAGGTTTTCATTATATAGTAACCGCCATACCCTAATATATACTGAGGAATAAAAAAGGACGGCTTTGTATTTCCCGTTTTACTGTAAGGATTGACGAAATTCTAATTGCGTTTTTCATGCCTCAAAAGCGCGATTTAGGATATATATTAGATTTTTATATAGCACTGTTCTAATATAGGTATTTTGACACAAAATCGGACTTTTTCTAAAACAGCATATCAATGTTTTTTCATATTGCGATTCTTTGACTCAAATTATGCCTAGATATTAAATTTTGTAATTTTTGGTGAGACATTTATGGAAAGATTTAAAAATTTATATTAGCACGCAGTTTGCGCCAAGAATTAGTATTTACTAGGCAAACTTCTTAATTTATGGCAACCTATTTTCCTCTTTTTTTTATTCTACTCGAGAGGGAAAATGGTCATCGCACATTGAAATAATTTGAACAAAGTGCCTAAACCACATTTGATGTTATTATCGCTTTCAACCAATACGCCAAATTTCAAAATGCGCGAATATATAAATTCACATATATCTTTGGAAATTTTGAATAAAAAAACTCTAATTTTTTGCAGGTATGCTTAGAAATACATCTACTTTAAGATAGCGGTAAACGTTTTATAGATTTTAATCCAAGTTTTTTTCTAAATTTTTTTTTAAATTATTGAAAAAAATACAAATTTTAAAATTAAATCATAAAAAATGAGAAAATTTTATTTGGAATAAACCTACATTTCGAATTCTGGAAGAAGGAATCAAGTGAGTTTAGTAAAATAAGAGATATTTATAAATATATATGGAATTCAATTAACATTGACGAGCTAAAATTTTGAGAGCTAATTTTTTAAAACCCACTAGTGCGATTTTAACACAACTTGGTAGTTGGGTATAATTTGATTCATAGAATCGAAATATCGAAAAAACTGGCATGTCATTTCAGAAAAATTCTGATTTTGTGTCAAAATATCTATAATAGAACAATGATATATACTCTATCTAATACATATCCTAAGTCACTGAATTTGGTCAATCGGCTCAGTAGAACGGGAGATATAGAACTGTCTTTTTTTTCGCAGTGTACAACAGGTATCTTAATTTTTTTTTAATATCTTATTTGAAAATAAAAACCCTGCCACCTGTAAACCAGACTTTCCACGTTTGAATCATCATACTGTAACCAGGAGAAAAAAATTCTTATTTAAAAATTTTAAATTAACAAAAAACGTTTTTTAAAACTGAAAATACCCTGTTCATTTAATAGTTTATTTTTGTGCAAGGATTTCGTTTTTCACTGGACATTTACCTGGGTTATAGCATTTAATTTTTAAGCAAGGAAATAATCTTAATTTATGTTATTATGTTCTGGCACTTTAGGTAGATGATTATTACTCATGTATTTAATTTGATTGTCAGTTATGT
Source organism: Stegodyphus mimosarum (assembly GCA_000611955.2). Lineage (NCBI taxonomy): Eukaryota > Metazoa > Arthropoda > Arachnida > Araneae > Eresidae > Stegodyphus > Stegodyphus mimosarum. The sequence goes on from KK116141.1 coordinate 221,207, forward strand.
GTGTTCTATGCACTAAATTTCTAAACGAAATTTTATGATGTTATGCATACTGTGTAGGTAGTTACACAAAAATGTACAACAGAATAAAATATTCAAAGTGATTAAGTAATAATTAATTCCTTAAAAAATCGCATAATATGTAATGCGTTCGCGGAAAACTTACATACTTTTCTTATTTCCAAGCAGTGTTCATTCCTTAGCAGTCTTAACCCAAAATGTAATTCTCTGCAGACGAGAAAAATATTTTTGTGTTTCGGTGACATAAGTCTGCTTTTAAGGCAGATCCTCAAAGAAGAAAATAATCCATTTATTAACGCACATTTCGCAGAAAAAGGACTGATTCCGAGGGATTTTCACCCCAAATCTTCCCTAATCCTCACCTCCTGAACAAGGCACTACCATCTTTCGTCGAACGTAATATATAACTCTTCTTCCCGCAACAGATGACAGAGGCTTTCAATCAGATCCATGGATGCTGCAATCTTTTCTTTTCATTTCTTTCTTTTTTCTCATCGAGAGATGCAGCAGTAAGAAATATATCTCAGCGGTCTGGTAACGCGTGATTGGATAGTTATGGGGCGTGAAGAATTCGCCAGCATTCCGTGCGATCGTTACGCTTGTCACGTGACCACACTGGTACACCAATATTGGTATCCTGGAGGGGACATCCTTTCTCTGAAAATGTTTTCGCTCATGAGCACAATACTGTTTAGTTTAAGAATTTATCTATAGCCTCTATTAAAGTAACAGGAACAGCTGCAACGTATAGACTCCAGAAAAATAAGAGCTGGGAATATGAATTTATTACTTTTTCTAGAGGGGTTTCTGTATAACTTTGCAAAAGACTTCCGCTGACTAAACAGAGTTTTACAGTTACATACTGCATATATTTCAAATTGTAGCTGCATTTAATTTATAGCATAAAAACGTGAGATATTTAAAAGGAAATTTATTTTTATGATGGGTAAAATACGTCTTGTTTGTCAAACTTCAGATTTTCACTTACTAGCAAATAAAGTGAATGTTGATGGAAATAAAATTTTTATCAGCGCTTATATTAACAAAATAATTAATAAACACTGCTTAAAATTAACACATTTTCTTTAATTAAGATACTTTTATATAGAAGTTTTCTGTAAATCATCTTATTATACAATATTACTTCGATTAAAAATTCATTAAAAAGTCTCCAATAATATCTAGTTTTCACGCATATATACGTATATATCAGTAAGTTTTTACTTTTTGCTTTGGTTTTCGAAACTTTGTATTTATGATTTTTAATTAAAATTTAATATCTTTTTAACACTTATCATATTTAAAAAAAAACTTCAATTTCAGTACGATTAACTTAAACGAAAGAAATGTTTTAAAATCATGTTTTTAATATTATTTTGGAGTTTGAAACATACAATTCTATCTTTTTAAAGAAATAAAAAATTTCGTATTAAGACTAGAATGTTTAGCTTCTTTGTTATAAATATCACGTGAGTTAAATGCAAATCTTCATTATTCCTTCTCACTTCTTTACGTAATAATCCAGAGATTTTAATTTTAATTTAATTTTCCTTTCTCTTATTTTCTAATGATGTTTTTACTTTTTATCTTTGTTTAAAATTTTTAATTTTTAATAATGTTTTTACATTTAGTGTTTACTTAGTATTTTCCTTACAATCTTAATCCCCGCGGGGGCATTTTTGACAGTTTGAGTACGGGATTTGTCTTTGCAATATATGCGTATTTTTTAGTTGTACATTGAAATATTCAAACAGGACGACAAGTGTATTCAGTACGCTCTAATTATTTCTTATTAATGTTTAAATTAATCAGCCCCTGACGGGTCCTAATAGAAACATTATACTATTTATAATTAAAATTTATTCTGATTTTAAGATGATATAAAAAACTAAATTAAATATTTTTTAATTATGTTTTTATTGCTATAAAATTATTTCGCTTAAATTTAAAAAAAAAGAAAAAATCTTTTCTCGCAGAGGTTTTTCCTTTTCAGGACAGCTTAATCTTTTCCTTTTTCTTTAAAAGTACTTTTAGTTAAATTTACAAAAAGCGTTTTTCA
>KK116142.1:0-28121 GCA_000611955.2 Stegodyphus mimosarum
CCGAATTGGCGATTTTCAAAACATCGCCAAGCAGTGGGCTAAAGCGCATTTTCACCCAAACTTCTTCACAAGATTTGGATCAGCAATTCTCAACTGATGTTACACTAAGAAACAAAATATTTTTAACTATCAAATTCAGAAATTAAATAGTCCAGCATTCTGCTTAATTTTTTACACTAACACTCGTAAATTAATGTAATCTTACTTTTGCACAAGACCAATAGCCGCTTATAGGCATTAGCAACATAATCCATTTTTATTTTCACAAATATTCATTTAGCCATTGGCATAACCAAATTTGTTATCAATGGATGTTTTAAAAGGAAGTAATAGAATGGAATATATTGTATTTAATAGGGAATGAAAATAAGTTTCAATAAAAAGATAGTGGTGCCTTATTAATTCTTTTAGAGTTGATCAATTTATTAGCATGTCTACACATTATTACCGCCCGAAGGCGAAATGGCTAGCGCCTCGCGCAGCTGCACCACAGGTCCGGAGTTCAATCCCCAGGCTGGGCAAGGTTGACTCAGCCATTCATTCCTTAAGTGGGTCGATGAAATGTGTACCAAGTTTGCTTCGGGGCTAAACACCAAAGATCCTGTTGCAAGCTGACCACTTGTCTAGGACATTCAGGGCCCAAAATGTCAAGAAAGCAGAAAAAGGGCACTGCAGTCCATGGCCCACTAGGGCTGTTACACCACTGAGTTTAGTTTTACACTATATTCACCACCATTTCCAGTCTCATATTGCTCTATTTTCCATTAGAATAATTTTTTATGTACATTCGCTGTCTCTAACAATAGGTGTTTTGCCTTTTTTTTTTTGGTTTTTTTGCCTTACTTTTCTACACAATTCGAGAATATTATCGTTCATTTTTATATTTTCAAAATGGAAAAATGGCTAGTATTGACCAAGTGAAAAATTGATGATTCACAGGTGAGGGATCCAAGACAATCTACTAGCACTAAGAATACTGAAAAGAAAAATTGTTTATAGAAAATATAATGAAAGTTATTTATCATTTGGGTTTACTTGGAATGGAGATGAAATGGATCCTTAACCTCAATGTGTTAATTTCAGTGAACTATTATCCAGTCAAAGTATGAAAACTTAGTTTCTTAAAACTCATCTTAAATGTAAACATGCCAGCTTAAAGGATAAATCTCAAGAATATTTTAATTGGAAGTTATCGGAGATTAAAAATAGTTAACAAGTAATGAAAAGTTTTGTTACTTGAAGAGAAAAAGCTTTGGAAGCTGTTACCTAGTAAGCTCAAGAATTGTCAAGCCTGGGCAGGCTGACACTTAGAGAAAATCTTATATTTCCATCTACTGAAGATATCATTTTAACATTATTCAATGAAAAAACGGCTAATGGACGTAATAATATTCCGTTATGAAATGATGCAGTAAATCGACGAATTCGGGAAATGGCAAATTCTATAAAAGAGATTATTCAAAAAAATAAAACACAAAACTTTTTCAAAAAATAAAACACAGTGAGTATTTTGCATTGAAGTTGGATGAAAGTATTGATATAACGAACTTTGTTCAATTATCAGAGAACATAAGTTTCGAAGAAGATAAACAAATTGCTGAAGAGTATTTTTTCAATCTCTTCATGATAGAGCAACTTCAAATGAAATTTTCAAAGTAATTGACAATTTTATGTCAGAGAATGATAGTCTCTTCAATATGTGCGTTGTCGTATACAGTTACAGAAATCAGGCTTTAACATGAAAACATTATAATGTTATTTTTTTAAAAAAGAAAGTCGCACCTGAATTAAATTTACTCACTGCTCTATTCATCGTGAAGCTTTAGTAGCCAAAACAATTCCAGAGAACCTGAAAATCATTTTGAATCAAGCTGTGAAAATTGTTATTTTTATTAAAAGCTGAGCTTTAAATTCAAGATGATTTACAATTTAATGCCAAGAGATGGGCACTGCACATGAAACACTTTTGTTACATTCCCAAGTGAGGAGGTTATCCAGAGGCAAAGTTTTAAATCGTCTTTTTGAACTTCTATCAGAAATTGAAATTTGAATTGCAAGAATGTTCATTTAGTGAATTTATGGTTGACACGTTTTACTATATTTAGGCGATATTTTTGGAGTTAAATTTAGGATTACAAGGACAAAATGTTAGTTTGTTTACCATTAGAAGTAAAAGAAAGTCAATAAAAAACTCGAGCTTATAATCAGAAATGGTTAATAATATTTTTAGCTTATTAACACTTTTAGAAGTTGCCCAGATGGTATAGTGGTTAGGGGAGCTTACTACGATACAGAAAGACCCGGGTTTGAATCCCGGAGAAGACTTGCATATTTGTAAATGTATAATGTCAGTGTGGCATGGCGGCACTCTAAATATGCAGCGAGCCAAAAATCCTCTCGTGTGGATTGGTGGGAGAGGAGAGGGGTGGGAAACATCCGGATCCCCCCCCCCAGGGTGCTCTACCTCAAAATTGGGGTTGAAAAATAGAAGTCCAACCTCTCTTCGGAGTAGGCTGGCAATCATTGTTCCATAATGGACACGACAACAACACTCTTGGAAAAAGAAGAATTATCATCCAACATTAAAAATCATTGTTTTTCATTGATTAATAATTTCAACGTGTATTTTCCGGAGGATTATGAAAAAGAAAATTGGATTAGAAATCCATTTTGTTTAAATGTACCTGAAATTTTATCTCGTGAACAGTTGATAGAAATTTACTATTATTGAACTCTTAACTGAAAATTTCAAAAATAACACACTTGTTAAATTTTGGCTGAAACTTAAAAAAAGAATCTAAAGGCATTTCAAATAAAGCTGTTAAATTTTTATTGCCTTTTTACACAACCTATTTTTGTGAACAAGAATTTTCTTCCATGTTATATCTGAAAAATAAATACAGAATAAAATTAAAAGTCATTCCAAATTTACAGTTAAATTGCTAAGTAAAATAAGACAAGACATAAAGAAATTGATCTCTCTTAAACAGGTCCAAATTTTACACTAAATTTTAGAATTAAAGTATTATAACTTAAATTTTAATAATTAAAATAGAACCAATTTTTAATCTAATACTTTTTCATCTGTGCATATTTAATACAAACAGCCAATAGCTAGTGCAAATGGCAAAATGTATATTTTTTTTAAATATTTCTATTGAAAAATTGAAAAATAATCATTGTAAAATGTAGTGGTGGTGCCAAAGTTTTTCAGTTTTGCTTCAGATGGTATGTATTGGTGAAAAGGTTGAGAACCGCTGATTTAGATCATTTGGAATCATTGATGGCTATTGTAGGATTAATCATTGTTGCAAGTCAAATGAAAAATATGATGTATTGGTCATCTGCATTACTGCTTAACCTGTGAACAAGGTGAATTCTACAAAAATTTTTCATGAATTGTTAGTGTGCATCTAAAATGAAAGCTATAAAAGATATAAGTTTTTGGCCAGTCCAAATGTACTTTATAGATGACATTTAAACCTTATTTATTTTAACGGTGAAATCCATTTTCGGGAAGTGTATGAAAGAACATACTTGTATCCACAGTTTAAAAAAAATTTCACAAAATTGAAATCGTAATAATCTGTACACATACACACACATATGTATGTATGTAAAATATAAAATATCTACCTTTCTAATAATATATTAACAGTAACCCTGACACCACTATTAAATTTGAGCATTCTCTCCTCTTCATTCCAAAAATAGTCAAGAACTTTTCTAATATAATCTTCACTTCCTGCAATTCTAAAAAATGATCCATCATCCAATCTCTATTGCACAATTATTCTTGGGATTTGCAAGCAATCTTATAATGTGTTTAATGTAATTATGCCTTGGTATAAAAGGCTTTTGCCTCATGATCTCACTCCATTCTTCGGTCGCATCTCTTTGCTCTCTTCTGCTTTGCTATAGCAACAAGCTGTTGCCTTGAAAAAATATATTTTTCAAGTTTCCGATGTGAAATGTTCTTTAGGAACTAGACGATTTGATTTGTGTTGGAATTAGTTAAAAATATGCTAACCATGAATAAAAAGGAAACATTTGAATTTAGCCACGTCTGTGAGTTTCTGGTTTATGCATCCATCTACCATGCCAAGTCATTACAACGAGCTTGTTCCAGTTTTATTACATGTATATGTGTCTATATATATCCAGTTTTATTACATGTATGTGTCTGTATATAGTAAACAAGTTACTTATTTGTAATAAATTGCCTAATACTTCTGCTAAAGCTGCAAAATAATAAAATAATTATTTTCTAGTAGATTATTTAATAAATTTTCTCCTTTGAAAAAAGTAGTTAGAATTCCATTGAAATGAATTTACTCATTAGCATATTTAGAATGGAATTATTAAAAATTAATAATAAAAGTGAAATGCAACCAAGTAATTATCATCATTGCCCAGAAATTAGTTGACTTTTCAAGGGGAACACTAACTTCTGATCAATTAACAGTAATTAATAAATGCGAAAGTGTTTCGTCTTTTTCTCGAAAAATAATCGAGACTAAACAAGCTTTTTAGTAAGATTGACTTTAAGTTATTCAACTTGATAATTAAAAATCAGTAAGAAATTGGCAGTTCTGTTAAGCTTTAAATGCAGTCTTCAGATTGGAATATATATTTTTTATGAGAGTGAGTTTTATTTTCTTACTTGAGAAAATTGCTCCCTGACACTTTTACCTTTGAGCATATTAAAACAATGCAGACTTTCTTAAAACAGTTAAACAAGAAAGGACAAATGTGTAAAAATATATTCTCGTAGGACTAAAATGAAACATTAAGAATGTGTGAAAAAGGAAATTTACATAATATACATTAAAGGCCAGCAAATGAATTTAACTTGCGTTTTGCTAGCTGCAAAACAGATATATGTCTTACTTTTTTCATACTCAGAATGGAATTTAAAATTTGAACTGGGATGGAGAATGGCAGTGTAGAGAGAGAGCATATGTAGGAACTTGTTGGATTCTGTTTTTAAAATTTAAAGTCTTCTGGTAAAATTTGGATTTGAAACCATCCAAACAAAAGAAATTAATTAATTTCTGGCTAATTGTCATATATGAAAAGGAATAAAAGAAAAGTAAAAGAAATCTTTGGTGGTAGTCCCTTTTATTCTTCATTTTGGTTTGAATACTTCTCATTTCTGTCCTGCAAATAGTAACAGGTTATAACATATCAGTCTAAACTTAGCAGCCTTAAAAACAAAGCAGCTTAAACAACTTGTATTTAAGTATATCTTTCATAAAGCAAAAAATAAATATTGAGATTTTTTAGGGGGGGTAGATTTTGATCCCCTTAAGGTCACAAATCCTTCATTACTTCATAAATCACTGTTTCATATTTTGAATTATAATTTCAAATCATCTCATTAGATTTAAAGTGATGTAATATTCAAAAAAAAATCTGGAATATCAGAAATCCTGATGTGTCCGGATCTCAGACTTTGTTCTGTGTATTTGCTTTATAGCCCAAAGCTTATTAAAATGTATTTTAATAGACATAAAGCTATATAGAGAATAATATAAAGCTGTGACTCAAAGTTTAGGTAGATTTTTTTTTTTTTTGAGGAGGGTGTTTACAAAAACATTTTAAAATGTTAACCCTCCTTTTATATATATATATATAAAACTAGAATTTTTGTACGTGATGGATACTTGTGTACTGTCAAATGAATTGAGGTGTTTGTTAATTTTTGTAACATTCATGCAATTTAATTTTTTATAATTTTTAGTGAATTACAGCTATAATCAAGTCATAAGAGGAAAACATAAGAAAAGCTGTATTATCGGCTGTACATCATCAGTAAGTAAATTTTAAATTAATTTTGCTGTAAAAAGAATATATATATTATCATTGTACACATTTCATTACATGTGGTTAGTTTAATGACAGCAAAGCAATTATTTTATTACCTCCAAAAAAGGCTGAACATTTACTGTTTTTTTTTTCCCCTGAATTTCTTTTCCCACTATACTGTACTCAAGCAATATGTTTTTTCCTGATAGCAATGTTTCCTTTTGCCAAGCAACATCATTAATTACGATTTATTTCTGACACTTTAGTGAAGTACAAAACTGGTATCTTTTCTTGGTGGTGATTTGCAAATTTGAAGTGAATTTGGTAGGCAAAACCTGTAGTAAGCTGAAACGGCAGTTCAGTTACATTTTAATTTCATGAGATGGTTACTCTTTCTCTGTGCAGAATAATTATTTCTTGAAGGAATAAGACAGCTACTGTTCAGCTTATATTAATTGAACTGTGATTTTTTTTTTTTTTTTTTGTAAAAGATTATAGTTGGCCACACTACCTCAGCTGCTCAAAAATGTTTTATAGCAAAGGTTCTCAAAGTGTGCTCCACAGTGCTCCTAGGATGCCATAATGCAAGACCAGAGATACTGTGAGACCCTCCCCCCCCCTCCTTGCTTCACAGAGAGACAGGACTTACATTGAAAGCTCAGCCCTATTTTTTATTAATTTCATTAATTTTATTCTATTTCTTAAAATAATAGTTCCTCAAATTTTTCTCAGTATTTGTATTTCAGTTGGTAATCTAATTCCATTTAAATTATATTTTTAACATTTATGTTTCTCCTTTTATCTAAAGTAATTCTTTCTCATAATTTCTTTTTTTAAAGCACTGTTTTGTTCTATCACTTAGCTCTTGAAATTTTGCTATAAATCTATATTGCTGCTTCAGATACTATTCCATTAAGGTCTGTTTCCAGTACTGTGTTGCCAGTGCGGTGCATATACATTTCTCCAATCAGTGAGCGAATTCACTCTAAATGACATCTGCAATCTGGTCGGTGTCCTGTGACAGATGAAGATCAACAATGTTCAACTTCTATTTGTATGTCTGCAGAAGGCATTGGGGTCACATGGTAAAAAAGGAGCAATCAGGTGTTGTCACTAAAAAATAATGGCGACAGAAATAGCGATGAACTCTGGATCTCTGGATCAGGGAAAGAATGTTTTGCTAGAAAGTTCTTATTTCTGAATTAAGATTATAGTGAGAAATCTGTGTACTGAAAAAGATAACAAACAACTGAATTTAGTTAAAAAAAAAAAAGAAAAGAAAAGAAAAAAAAGAAAAAGAAAATAACTGCGACTAACAGTACTAGTTCTCAGAGAGCAGCGATTACTGACAAGAAAATCAGGTACAAAAAAATATAATTTCAAGTCCATGAAATAGCAAAATTCGGCTTGACAATTAACTCCTAGTTCTGCATACACATTTACTTTTAATGAAAATGAATGACTATATCAAACTGCTGTAGCAAATCAGATAAGGCATTAACAGATTTGTTTTTTAAACAGGTAAAAACTAATAATGTTACTTATTAATTAAATTTGATAGCCTTTTAAATATTCTACTGCATTAAAAAGTATTTTAAATTTGTATTTCTGTAGTTATAAATATACTTTTTTGGCTAACATATATTTGTAAGCACATCTTTCACATAGAATATATTTTTAACAGTCCGTTTAACTTCAATCGGAACACCACATTAAAATTATGTTTTTGTACGAAATGCCCTGGAAGCTGAAGAACAAACTCTGCTGAATTTTTTAGATGACAGCTCACTGAAATAGGACCAAAAAATTTAGTTTTAAGAATTCATTTACTTGATGATGTATATAAGACAAAATTGCTAATCACGTCCATGTAATGATAGCGCAGTAGTAAAGCTGACAGTAGCGGGATTTGACTTTTGGGGTCGTGAGTTCGAATCCCATACTCTTTTTCCACCTTGTTTGCAAGTTTCTTATCTCTGTGTTTCAATTTGATTTGTATTTGTGTTTTGTAGTTTATTTCTATTATTATGTGCATTAGATATAATGTTTTATTTATGCTGTTATTTATTTAAATTTTCTATGCAAGAATTTATTTTGAAAGTTATAATATTATATGAATTTAAAGCATACTCCCTGTGTGTGTGTGTGTGTGTATATTGTTTCACTTTTATGTGAATGTACATACATGTGCTGAGACTTCAGGATGTTTAAAGCTCTAAACTTTCGCTACCAATTAACATGAGACAGTATTACTGCCCAAAACATTTTTTAAAAAAAAATTATTATAATAATTGCTTTAAAATTCAGTCCTCTGCATTCAAAATTCATTATTCTCTGAGACCTTCAAAGGTGCTACCTCTGCATTACTCGGAACTGTCACTTGTTTAATGAATACGCTGCTGTTTGCAAATCTAGTAACTTCCTACTAAAAAAATTCTGAGACCAAGTTAGTGTTAATGATTTCGAAGTGTTGCTTTAGCTTACTTGGATGCATACTTTCCATTGCAAACATTTTTTAAAGAGACAATACATCTCTTATTGTTGTCTTTCATCATTGTTTACTTCTACTCAAGTAAAAGCAGAATCAAAGTAACTTACCTTGTAGTTACGGTATTTTTGTCTCTTTTCTTCTCCACCATTTGTTGAAGCCATGTCACTTGAACTATCATTACTATCTGTTTGTTTGTTTAATAAAAGTCTTTTCATTTTGTGAAATATCAGTAATGATTTGTCGATTTATTGCAATATTTAGTTGAGATCACGACTGCTTTTTTTTTTTTTTTTTTTTTTTTTTCTTTTTTCCCCCTTTCATTCATGTATAAGATTGTGCAATCTTCCCCATTCGTTCCTGAGTTTGATATTAACGGTCGCAAATGGAAAAAAGAAACGCCAACAGAAGCCTTTGCTGAGAAGCCAGATATAGCTATCTTGTGACCGGAAGTAATAAGTGCAAAACATGTATGAGAATAAAGCCCCGTTCCCATTAGTGTGTTGCGAACATGTAGCATCGTCGGGAGAAATGCATACGCAGACAGATGACCATTTACGCTACTGCATTAGATTTGTGCTTACAGAAATTCGGTGGTCAGTTGCATTCACTGCCACCAGATGTCTCTGTATTTAACTTATGGGATTTGGACTCTTAAGATACTTAAATTTGATGTTATTGGAAATTTTTATTTCTGTTTATGAACTGTGAAAGTAAAGGACATTATCAATTTTTAGATAAGTAAGGTTATAATGCATATTATGAACATCTCTTATTGCATAGTCATTGTCAAAAATTTCTTTGCGTTTCTAGAAGCCATAAATATTAATGAAATAATATATAATTGAAACTAAAATGTACTGTTACTGCAAAACTAATAAAAATTTTGAACACATTTAAAAATAACTGGTACTTTAAAAATACAGAGGAACTGTAAAGAAAAGTTCACAATATTTAAACAAAATTTGCTAGGACTGTATACCACTGACTGCCATGTGAGATTGTATATTTTTAAAATATGCTCAAATTGGGGAGAAAACAGATAATACATAAAATTTTAGCACCAATTTCTTCAGTGTCATATCTGGATAATTTATTAGAAATCAAGGTTGTTTTAAAATGCACAGTTATGTTTTATGCATAAGCCATAAAATAGTATTTTTATTTTATAAATCTTATATTCATATCTCTTTTTATAGAAGAAGTTATAAAGATAGGCTTTTTTATCTTTATATATATATATAAAGATATAAAAGGTAAAGAAAATGAAAATATTTAATTAATTAATTCCTGCACTTCGAAAAGAGTTTTCGAAGTTTCGAAAAACCGCACACTATCGCAGAAGAGATGCTGTCAACATGGTTAATATTATGGTGGGAAAACTCATTTCAAAAGTACCCATATCTAACAACACTATTAGACAAAAAATTCAATGTATAGCTCAGAATCTCAGTGATCAGTTGACAGAGAAAATGAACTCGGCCTGCTAGATGAGACTACTGACAGTAATAAAGATGCAAATCTTACACATCATGTGTGCTTCCTGGATGCTAGCATTATTATTGAAGATCTTCTATTCTGTAAGAGCATCATCAGAAGTGCAAAGGCTCAGAACTTGTTTAAAATGCTTTACAAATGTATAACTGAAAATGATTTAGATTGGAAAAAATGCATCTGTGTATGCACTGATGGTGCGCGATCAATGTCTGGTTGCCATGCAAGATTTCAGACCTTTTTTTGCTGCAGAACACTGCATGCTGTGTGAACCCATTGCATTATCAACTTGGAAGCACTTGCATTGAAATCGTTTAGTCTTTTGAGTTTGGCATTAGAATGTGTTATAGACATAGGGAGCTACATAAAAACTAGGCTGCTGAAAGCAAGTTTTTTTTTTCAAAAAGCCATGCAAAGATATGGAAGCTGGACACATGGTTCTGCTATACTATTATTTTCATGTGACAACGTCCTATCTCACATGTTTGAACTTCGTCAAGAAATTCACACTTCTCTGCAAGAGGAAGATCATGCAATTGCCTTAGCTGAGCACATCTTAAAACTTGTAGAAAAGATTTCAGGAGTTAGAAAAAAGCTGCACTTTTTCTCAAGATTGTTTTTCTACATTGTACCAGTACTTCTAGTAAAGTTGTTGTTCAATAGGAATTGCTGTCCATTTTCATGGAAAACCTTTCAAAGCGCACTGGTTGGTTCATGAAATACTTTGCAGAAGGTGTAATGTAGAGAAATTTGTATTGATCCAATATCCTTTTCGTTCGCAAGACAAAGAGAATTTAATTGGACTGTCTTGCAACAGCAGCCTGAAAACAAAATTTGCTTGCTCTGATTGAATGAAGATTTGGGTTTCAATGAAATGTGAGTATCCAGCTTTGAGCTCTACAGCTCTAAGCTTCTCATTCCCTTTGCGACGAAACCTGATTTTCAGCTATCGCTCTGATAAAGACCAAATATTGTTCGAAACCCAATGTGGATCAAAAAAGGAGAATAGCTGTATCAAGTCATCTTCCATGATTTGAAGGGGATTAGGGATCAACGAGCTTACTTGTCACAATGACTTTCTAATTTGTTACTGGTGGTAATACTTTTACACTAAAATGTTATTTTTGTTTTTGTGCCTGATGACCATTATGATAGAAATACAGCCAGGGCACTGTAAAAAAATAACCAAACTCTAAATGCACCGCGTACTGAAAACATTTAACCCCTGTTTTGTAGAATATAAGAAAGAATTCTAGACATTAGTAAAGTTTTTTTTAATTCTTCACATATTTATCCATTTGAACCTTAGAGTAGGTTATGTTCCATCAATGACTATATCTTAATCTGAATTTTGCTTTTTTTATAAGTTTATAGAATAGTTTACATATATTTTTATATGTATGATTATTCCATATTTGAATTGCTTGTTTTTTGTTGAATTCCTTAGTTTTTAAGTTTTCCTCACATTATTTAATCATATGTTTTTATTTCAAAATTAAAAGTTACATAAATGCTGACATCTTTTTCATTTGTGTTTCTTAGTTTTGAAATAACGTAAAGGAAAATAGAATTATTTTCTTAAAGTATAATTCACACTGCAATATTGTTGCGTGTGTATGGGTTCATAATGGATTGAATGCACACAGAACCAATAGTAATTTAAAAAAATTATTTTTCCAAAAAGAACTTTTCACAAAAGTCCTTGTACGGCTGTTCTCAATATGGCAAAGCACAATCAGTAGTTCCCATTTCATACTACTAAGAACATTAAACACATTGCATTGAGAAGTACATCTAAAGAACAAAGATCGCATGGAGATCTCTCAGTACTCTAAAGTCTACTGTGAACTAAAAACAACAACTGAGAACTGATGCTCTTTCCAGTCTTATATTTTTCTCCCAGGTACCAAGGAATATCCTATACCTTCCATTTCTCAAAATTACTGGAAGGACTTATACAGTTGCACTTATTCAGGGACTGTACCAAATGTCACCAAATACATTTAAAACCAAATAAGGCCAAATGTATTTTATACATTTAACCAAATATCAAATATTTAACTTTGGCTTCAGGCAGACTTTGAAGGATATCTGCTGTGGCTGCTCTCGGAGAAACAGCGAGGTAAGTGTTAGCTTTGGAATCCCATCGATTTGCATTCGCCACTCAAGAACTCTTGAGTCTTGTACACTTGCCAGAATGTCTTTCTGTCATACATTGATAACTTTAGAGTGGGTTTGAAAAACATAAATACAAATTTTAAGACATCAGGATTGTGTCCAGCTGTCACTGTGGATTTCTTTAAGCTGTAAACTTTCTTAGAAACAGCAGCAAAAATTCTGGTTTGTTGTTCAAAAGCAGAAGCTCTTTTCTGAGCAGAAATTCTGTGTCCAGTTTGTTGTTCAGCAGCAGAATATCTTTCTGAAATTTTTCGTTTGACAGTAGAAACTTTTTCTCTGGTTTGTTGTTTGATAGCAGAAACTCTTTTTTTAATTTGTTGTTTGGCAGCAGAAACGTATCGACATTATTTTAAACCATGTATAATCTGCCTTCAATAGCCTCGAATTTGTTTTCTACTATGACAGTAGTTTTTCTTTTCATTTCGTCTTGAGCTGCTTCAGCCTTTTCTTGAACTGACTTGATGGCTCCCTCCATCTTTCTTTTAGCTGATTTTATGGCCTCTTCCATCTTTCCTTATACAGCTTTCATCTTATCCTTAATGGATTCTTGGTATGCATCTTCTTTAACAGACTTGACAGCTGCTTTCATCTCTTTTTTGGAATGGCTTGATGGCTGCTTTCATATCTTCCTGGACTGACTTGATGGCTAATTCCCTCTTCTTTAAATGCTACAAAGGCTATCACAAGTTATCTTAGTTGCTTCTCCATTGCTTTTTTCACAGGCATTCAGTCTCATTTCTGACACCAAAACTTAGGTGTGTATGAGTTCATAATGGATTTAATACATGCAGAACCGAATATAGCTTAATAAAATTTATTTGCCCAAAAGAAACACTTTATGGCTCTGGAACTTTTCAGAAAAGTACTCATTCAGCTCTTCTCAGTATGGCAGAGCACAGTCAGTAGTTACCACTTCAAATTGCTAAATACTTTAAATACAACACAATGCAGCGTGTATCTAAAACACGAAGCTTGTACAGAAGTCTCTCAACACTCTGAAGTTAACTCTGAACTAAAAAAAAACTGAGAACTGATGCTCTCTCTGGTCATATAAATTTTTCCACCCAGGCGCCAAAGAATTTCCAGTGCCTTCCATTCCTCGAAATTACTGGAAAGGCTATAAAGTTACATATAAAGGTTCGATACAATTGCAGTTACCTGTAGGGGTCAATTACAGTTATACAGAGACAGACCAAAATATTGTCAAGTTTCGTGGCAAAAATTAGTTACCAAAACCATTGCCAGCTCGCCAATTAAGAGATCTCAGTGTTAAATACTGTTGTCTCTGTAATCTTAATTTTTCTTCAGAGCTTCTCTAAGACATTTCATAATACATTGTATGAAAGATACTACAATTTTACATATGTACAAAATTTGTAATAATAGGAAAAACATAAATTTCCTGTGCGTAACATTAGTATGATTTTAACAACTTAAAAATGTTTTATAAAATTGTTTAAGAATTTACTGATAATTACAGTAAGCTGTTAAGTTATGAAATACTATAGTGCAAAATAAATTTAATCAAAACATAACTTGTAACGTATTTT
Organism: Stegodyphus mimosarum; assembly: GCA_000611955.2. Classification (NCBI taxonomy): domain Eukaryota; kingdom Metazoa; phylum Arthropoda; class Arachnida; order Araneae; family Eresidae; genus Stegodyphus; species Stegodyphus mimosarum. The sequence goes on from KK116142.1 coordinate 13,519, forward strand.
TTGTTATTCTAGGGCAGAAGCTAGTATCATAATGGCAACAATTAATGTGAATGAAAGTATAGATCATTTTTTGAATAGTGTAAAAAAAGGACAAATAAAATATTCAAATGAAATTGCATGTGAGACTGTAAAGCTTCTTGAAAAAATAGTGACCAACTCAGAATGGGAAACAGCAAAAGATTTGATGAGTATAATCCGAAACATCGGCAAGAAACTGAGTGAATCCCAAACAGTACACACTGTTGTTAACAACATGGTAAAGAGAGTGCTTAAAATTATCCGGGATGAATACTCAAGTGCTTTAGGAAAAGATGATGAATATGAACAACAGGAGTCTTTACAAAAAATGCTCATTGCTGAAGAACAAATGGATTTTGCTGAAGCTCTGGGGTCTCTAAAAAAATCAATTGCTGCTAATTTACGGGAGCTAATGGAAGAATTAGAAAGAAGTCCTCAGGATATTGCTGCTCAGTCTCTGGAACATATTCATTTTGATGAAGTTATCATGACTTTAGGTTATTCAAGAACAGTTGAGAAATTTCTAAAAAAAGCAGCTTCCAAGCGAAAATGCCAGGTATTTGTTGCTGAAGCTTCTCCTTTCTTAGGAGGTCATGATTTGGCTAAAAGTTTAGCAGAAAGTGGAATACAGACAACATTAATCCAAGATGCAGCTATCTTTGCCATAATGTCTCGTGTAAATAAAGTTATTGTTGGAACACACAGTGTAATGGCTAACGGAGGACTAAGAGCCCTTTGTGGAACTCATCCTCTGGCTCTTGCTGCCAAGTATCATTCTGTTCCATTTGTTGTCCTAGCTCCCATGTTTAAATTAACACCACAGTATGTGTTGTCAACAGACCAAGAAGGTTTCAATCATATGCTTTCTCCTGAAGATGTAGTACCATTTGCTGATGGAGTTCTTACAGGCGTTGAAGTAATTAATCCAGCTTATGATTACGTCCCGCCTGAGCTGGTCACACTACTTATTTCTAATGTAGGAGGTAATGCTCCTTCTTATGTATATCGCTTATTATCAGAGTTATATCATCGAGATGATTATAATTTATGATTTTTTTCCTATTAAAACAGAGATTTAAATAAAGCTATATTTTATTTTGGAAGTGAATACCAAAAAATCTTTTTAGTGTTAATACTGCAATTTTTTTTTTCTTGTCAACATATAGATAAATGGAAATAATAATTACAAGATCAGCTAACCACTGTTTACTAGCTGTTGCTCTTTACTACAATTATAATTACATATATTATGATAAAGTTACATATGTGATATCACCCTTTTTAACAGAAATAATAAGATTATACATAATCTTTCAAATAATACACTGCTCGACATTGAAAATGCAACACCAAGAAGGAGTGGTCAGAAATTTATGCAAATCTTAGAGTAGACGCGCGTCACTAAGTTATGCGAATGATGTAAAATGCACAGCATTCCGACGCACATAAAGTAAGATATAAGGGAAGGAATGTGCAGAATAGGCAATATTCATGTCGTTATTTCTGCCAGACGAATTATCGAAGAAAGTTGGTTTTTGTCCACATCAAATCGCAGCTGATACCCACATGGATGCGAGCACGGTGCATCAGCTGTGGTGAACATGGTTGGGACAAGGGAATGTGGGAAGAAGGAGGGGTGCAGGTGCAGCCAGAGTGACATCAGCACACGTGGATCGACGCGTCCGCCGACAAGCTGTGACGGCCTCGCAAGTCACTTATACCGCGATTCTGCAGCATGTGCAAGATAACCTGGATGTTCCCGTGTCAACGAGAACCATTTCTCGTTGATTGGTTGAACGTGGCCTGCAGTCACGGCGTCCGTTAAGAAGACTGCCATTGACCCCACAGCATAGATGCCAACATTTAGAATGATGCCAGACTGGAGCGATGTGGATGACAAAATGGCGTGTTCTCAGATGAGTTACGCTTCTGTTTATCCAGTGACAGTCGCCGCATACGTGTGTGCCATCGACGTGGAGACATCTAATCCGGCAGTAACTGTGGAACACCTCGCCACGCGACAACATGGCATAATAGTTTAGGGTGCTATTGCCTACGATTCCAGGTCACCTCTAGCTCGTATTCAGGGCACTATGACGGCCCAACGATACTTGGATATTGTACTGCGGCCAGTGGCAATCCCCTACCTTCAGGGGCTGCTTAATGCAATTTTTCAGCAAGTTAATGTCCGGCTACACAGTGCTCGCATCTGCCATCATGCTCTGCAAGGTATACAGATGCTTCCCTGGCTACCATACTCTACTGACCTGTCACCAATCGAACATGTGTGGGATGTGATTGGATGCCGTTTGCAGACTCTGCCCCTGCCTCGTTCAGAAGACGAACTGTGGCAAATGGTTGAAAGGGAATGGAGAGCCATCCCTCAGGACACCATCCTCTTATTGACTATGCCTAGATGTGTTTCTTCGTGCATCGCTGTCCGTGGTGGTCCTACATCCTACTGAGCCAACGCCGTTCTCGCTGTGTATTCTGACTATCATTTTGAAATAAAGATCACTTATTGCTGATCAAATTTCATCACCACCTGACCACTCCTTCTTGGTGTTGCATTTTCAATGTTGAACAGTGTAATTTTAACAGTCCTAACATATCAAGTAACAAAGATATGTTCATTTGCAGAATTTGGTGGTACAGACCTCTTTCAGAATTTGGTAGCACAACACTTGTGTTATACTCAGGAGAATTTACTGGCCTATCATAATTTGGAGTACTCCTACTAATTTCAGGTTCATTCAAATCTCCGTCTTCACTATTTTCATTCTCATAATTGTGTTGCACTGTAAAATCTTTGCATTTAGTTCCTTTAAGAACATCTCTTCTCTTCCTTCTACAATACTTCCATCCATTTTTATAATCCTATATGAGTGTGGTTTTCCTCCCAGTTGTATAATTTTCCTACTTTCTTTTAGTTTTTCCTCTTTCTCATTTATATACACATGATCTCCAGCCTTCAGTGATTTTAATGGTCATGCTTTCCTATCATATTATCTTCTTTGCAAAGGTTGCCTCTTCAATAAATGCTGTTTATGCTGTTGTTAGTTTGTTTGGTTAAAATTCTCCTTTATAGGCACTAGTCCGTTCACTTTTCTTCCAAACATCAATTCCGAAGGTGACTTAATTTCAGTTAAAATTAAGTTATAATATTCCAGTAAAACTAAAAATGAATCATTGTTATCAGCTATAGCTTTTTCTAACATTTGCATGACACTTTGCATATATCTTTCAATCATTCCATTTGACTGTGTGTAATTTGGACTTGAAGCTCCTCTTTCAGAATTCCATCTCCCTGCAAAGTCTTTAAATTTCTCGCAACTATGTTATGGACCATTATCATAATATACTATTTTCAGGACATCAAGCCTTGTTAAAAGCGATTTCAACTTCTTTATCATTGCTGCACATGACAAATCTGCTAAATGTCCTCCTTCTACATATTTGTTAAAGTAGTCTATAAACTGCCTCGAAAGTAAGAGAGATCTCAGCACTTCCCATGGACGATTAGGTATTTCTTTAGATATAAGTTCTTTACTATTAGTTTTTTGTAAACTTAAAACGTGTTGGAGAATTCAGTACCAAATCTTCAATTTCTTTAAACATTCTTGGCCAATACAATATTTCTGTTGTATTTCATTTTTCTACTGTTAAATGACCATAACAAATTCCACTTAACATATTCCATCTCGAATTTGGAATTATTAAATATTAATCTGATAATGAATATTAATTTGCATCCGATAATTTCTCTCTGAAATTAAAATGTGGTTTTGCCATTTCTGGAACCATGCATTTTGGCCATCCAGTTTTAATTAATTTTCTTAAAACTTGTAGTTCTATGTATTTTTCCATTTCCTGTTGAAAATTTTCCATTTTGTCTTTAGACTTTAGTATAATTTCTCTAACCATTTCAACATGGGCTTTTATGTCTCCTTGGAAGATATTGAATCTTTTGTTGGTGAATGATCATGATAATGCATCAGCTATGAAAAGTGTTTTTTCTGTTTTTATCTCAAACTTATACAGCAGTAATCTTATATACATTGTTTGTAATCTTACTGGAGATTTATTTACTTAATATTTTCTTGAAAACCAATTTAAACAGTTCATAGTCACTTTCAAGTGTAAAACATTTACCAAATATATACTTGTGAAATTTCTCACATGCGAATACAATAGCTAAAGTTTCCTTTTCAGTTTGAGCATAATTCTTCGGTGTATCTGTTGATGCCTTAGATGCATATGCCACTGCTAAATTATTCTGCAGTAAGACTGCTTCTAATCCATCTTGAGATGCATTTACAAATAAGACTACAGGCATGTTTATGCATAATATTGTAAAACTGGTTTATTTATTAAGAGATTTTTGTTGACTTCTATTCCCCACCCCACCCCCCGTGTACTTCATTCTAGTTTTAGACAAAATGCTTTTTCAACAAATCATTTAAACATAATGTCAATTCTGATATATTAGGGTAAATTTAGAAACTTAAGTAATAGTTCTTAGTAAAGTTTCTAATTCTTTTTTTGTGTGTGTGTATGTGTGTGGTTTTTATATCTAGAAAAGCCTTAACTTTGTCTTTATGTGGTTTTAAATTACGTTTAGAAAATATATGTCCCATATATTTGACATAATTCAGCCCAGTGTTGCATTTATTTAAATTAACATTCTTTTCTCTGGGTCTTTCCAGCACCTTCTTTAAATCATCATTCTTGTTTATTTTTCTCCCAAGTTAATAAATCATCTACACATATTTGAAATCCTGTATCACCAAAAACTTCTAGTGATGAACACAGACCATATGGCAACCTTAAAAAAACAATATCTACAAATGGAGTAAGTTCACAACTTGAAACTCTGAATTTAATTTGCTAAAATGCTTTGTTTGCATCTAAAATATTAAACACTGGCATTTGAGATTAAATTAAGTTGGTATGTAATAATGTTCTCTCAAGTACTGAGAACCTAAACATGCTCTTAAACTATCATCTTTTTTTCCTACTACAACTAATGAATTCACAAATTCTATAGGTTAATTAACCATCTTTTTCCATTCTTGCCAGTTCTTTTTTTCAATCGATTTAATAAATTAAGTGTAAATTTTTATTCAGTCTCTGTTTGACCAACAGCTGGTTTTAATTTAATGCGGTAAGCATAACCAGTTAAGTTCCCAATTCTTTTATATAAGTCTTGATATCCATTTAAAGATTCTGGTAACTTTCATTAGATCGAGATTTACTGTACATATCCATTGTTTTAGATTTAATTTTTGTGATCTAGGTAAACTTAAAATAGCCAGAACAGTTTTATCACATGCTACACTTGAAATTCTACTTTTATCACCTTTAGGTGTCGGTGTCTCACATAAGAACTTATATTTTCCAGCTGCATCAATTTTAGAACTAGTGTATTTAAAGTGATTTTTGATTCAGTCAAACATTTAGCTCTTTAATTCTTTAAATTTAGACAATGACTACAGATTACATTGAGCACCAGTATCCAACTTAAAGATAAGCATTTAGTTTACTTTTAGTTTTTTTCAAATCATTATGTTCTCTTTTTAGAAAATGGATTTTTATCTTCTGCTGATCCTAAGAATTCGCTATCATTATTATCTAAAAATTCATTATCATCCTAATATTCATTATTATAATGCGACTCATGCTCAAAATTATTCCGTATATATAACATAATATTAACACTTTTATTCGCACACATTTTATAAAAGTGGATTTTATTTTTACAGTATAAGCAGGTAAGTTGTAAAACTTACGAAAAGTTCCACATTTCCTACATGGTTTTGATTTTTTTAACTTATTTCCTTAATAGTTTGAAGATGTTAGTACTTTGTTGCTTTTGTGTTATATGGTATTTTCTCTTGCATGAACTGACTTTTTTTCTTCTGAAAGTGAAATTTTATTCCGCTTTATCTCTTCTATTTTATTTTCATCTGTTAAAGTTTTCAGCTGAAGTTCTACTAGTTCAACAGCTTTACACACTTTAAGACATTTCTCCAATATCAACTGATTTTATCTTATAATCTCCGCCAATAAATTACGAATGAACAAGTTAAACTTCGAAATGGTTCTAATTTTTACGGAGCAAAAGATCATCCACCAACCTTTTTAGTTCGGACGCCATTGTAGAATCAGTAGGTCATTTTGAAATCAAGAGATGAGACAAATGTGCAATGCCCTCGCCGGGGCTCGAACCACGGACCTCTCGAATACGCGCCGAGTGTGCTGACCACTATACCACGAAGGCATGCTAAGGCGGAGAAATACCTTATATACTCCCCCATTTAAAGGGGAATGGAGATTAGGAGACCCAGTCATCAAATCCTGGTGGTGGAGAATCATCATCCACCAACCTTTTTAGTTCGGACGCCATTGTAGAGCCATTAGGTACTTTTTGAAAGCCGGAGACATGAAAAATGAGCAATGCCCTCACCGGAACTCGAACCGCGGACCTCTCGAATACGCACCGAGTGTGCTGACCACTACACCACGAAGGCATACTGTGAAGGCAAGAGAAATACCTTATAGTATAAAAAACCCAGCCGACTACTAAGTTGTCACTACTTCATTGGAAAATGAAGCTGATTAACATGAGCAAATGAGATCGAAATCAAGCCAGGTTCAGACCGCATAAGCACAGACAGGTGATCTTCATTTAAACGCATTCGTTGTATACACCAAACTTATTTTGGGAAAGAAAGAAACAAGAAGAGATTGTATCCAAAAATACTGACGGAGGAGGTCATTATAATAAATGGGCATTAGTAACTGGAGAAAGTAAAGTTATAGGGATTTATATTTATTTTCACTAACTAGTGAATTTTAAGTTTATTTCTTGTTAGTTAAGTTACCGCCCGAGCGAGGGGTAGTCTGTAAGCGTCAAGTCCCTAGACTTGACGCTAACAGAAAGAAACCTGAAATTTAAGCATTGTGAATTGTTAAAGAGTTAAATAAAGGGTTCCTTTAACCCTTTTCCTGTTTGATTCCTGCAACTACTTTAGCTGTCACTTTGAAAGTTGTGTAACTAGACATTACAAAGTATATTGGAAAGTTACAGGATTAATGGAAGGGAGTGTAAGGTGAAAAGGAAATAATTTCATTAAGAATGTTATTTCCACTCTTTCATTGGATTTAGAAAGGGATGTACGAGACTAAAATGAGACCATGATTATGAGGGAGGAGACTCGACAGATCATCGGCACCTGCATGGATTAGCAACATACTTCAAAGTTATTTTTGAAAAGAGATGATTGACTCGCTAACCAAAATAGATGGAAGAAGATATTAAGAAGTGTACCGAAATCGTCGTGGAAGTTTGGATAAACAGTAACGTCACGAAGTCAGTAATATTTTATGCCCAGTCTGCAGATGTTTTTAGTAGGAATCCTTGCTATTGCGAAAGTTGATGGAAATTTTGTCAGAGTTACTCCCAGATATGCCCCCTAAAGACTACGCTCGTATGGAATTTCTATAACACTTCAAGAAGTTGACTAGCAAATTAATGAATTATTCAAGCTTGAATTAACGGAGCATAGCGATAGTGATTGGGCTCACCCTATTGTATAGTAGCTAAGAAGAAAAGGAATATAGGACTGTGTGTTGATTTTAAGCTGTTAAATAAATTTACGCTACCGGATGTACATCCAGTGAAACATGCGACAGCATTGTTGTACGAGATTGGGAAATCACATTACATCATCGTGTTAGGCTTAAGAAAGAGTATAGAGTCATTAGGTAATTTTCGAAAGCATGAGAGATGAAAAATGAGCAACGCCTTCTCCGGGACTTGAACCACGGACCTCTGGAATACGCGCCCAGCGTGCTGACCACTACACCACGAAGGCAAGCGAAGAAGGCGGGAGAAATACCATATATACTCCCTCTGTTAAAGGGCGACTGGGGATTAGGGGACCCAATCGCCCAATCCTGGTGGTGGAGAATCATCATCCACCACCTTTTAGTTCGGGAGCCACTTGTAGAGTCATTAGGTATTTTTTGAAGCAGGAGAGACGAAAAATGAGCAACACCTTCGCCGGGACTCGAACCACGGACCTCTGGAATTACACGCCCAGGTTGCTGACCACTACACCACGAAGGCACGCGAAGAAAGTGGGAGAAATACCTTATAAGGGATGTTAGCTTATTCCAATGAGAGAAGAAGACAAGCATTTTACAGAGTTTGTGACGCACTCAGGCCATTGTCAAAGCAGAGTGTTACCATTCTTAATGAAAAATGCGGGAAGTACATTTAAAAAAGCAATGGACAAAATATTAAGCTTCCACAGAAAATGCTGTCGCTTATATATTGAGGATTAGGCAATTACGAATATTGACGATTAGGCAACCTTACGAAGAGTAGGCTTTACTATAAATCTAAAGAAATACGATTTTCGGGAAAGAGATGTGTAATTTCTTGGCCATATTATAGGCTCTGGAAAGCATTCACCGGATCCAGAAAAAGTGGTATCTAAGAAGAAGATGGCTAGAATAACTACTAAAACGGAAGTAAGCAGTTTACAAATTATAACTACTAAAAAGGAAGTAAGCGGTTTACAGATTAGGAGCTTATAGATTTTGAGACTTACCAACTACTACCGTGATTATATTCCAAAATATTCCACTTTATTATCCTTGACAAATTTGACTAAGAGTGCCTTCTAACATCCCAATGAATGGAGTAATGAAGAAGAAATACTTTTAAAAAATTAAAGGGTCATCTTTTAAATATACCAGTCACTATTCATGCCCAGCATTGTGTAAGCCCTTCCAACTATATACCGATGGATAGGTAGTGTAGATAGTAGTGGCTGCCTTTTTCAAACAAATAATCAAGAGAAAGGACACCCTATAGCAATCTTCAGTAGAAAACTAACGTCTTTGCAACGTAGTTGGCATACAACTGAAAGGGAAACTTAGTGGTTTGATACAGAAAACTTATTAGGAAATTTCAGAAGTTTGATACATGGATTTTTGGACTATAATCTTGTTACGTATCTAGTGTAGACTCAACCCTAAGGAGCCAAGCTCTTGCGTAAGTTTTACAAAAGTATAACGTAAAGACTTTTTACCCGAAATAGGCAACAGCGCGGAAACGCAGATGCCCCAATCCAGGTTACCAAACAACGGTTTAGTGACTAGGTAGCATCGTATACAGAACAAATAGGTTGACACAGTGTCTGTAACTTTTACAGAAACATGCATGTATTAAATATATAAAAAATATTATTATACATACACTCTCTTTTATAACCATTAAAAATTGCTCTCAGAGGTTTATAGATAATTATCATGGTGATTAAATGCTATTAATTATTCTGTATTTTAATGCTAAATATTTTTTATATGAAGTTCTGAATTTCGTCATGTTAGCATATAAGTGTTGAATATACAATGGTTTATACATACGTGATCTTGTGTACTGTGAGTATGGTCTCTAAGGAGGCGTATACGCTTCCCACTGAGGGATGTATAAGTTTCAAATGAATGCTCCTAAAAGAGCGAAGTTTTGCCAAAGAACCTGTATGTAAAGAAGGAAAGGCTCCATAGACGTAATGTAAACCACTTTGTCTGCAACGCCGCTATAAAGAAAAGGGAACATTCGCCAAGGGATTTGGCGACGGAATCTGTTGGCGAGAATTTCCCCTCTGTGATATGCCTGTTCTTTGGTACCTAGCCGACATTTTCCCCCTCCGCGACGTGTATAGGAAATTGAGGAACACGGGTTAAGATGAATCGTTCTTCGACTTGTCGCGATAATTTAAACTCGGAAATGATGAAATATTAGGTGAAGTTTCACTTTCACTGGCTGTTGAACTTCCATTGTCCATATCGCTACTTGAAACCAAAGAACCTATTCTTTGTTTAAACTCTTGCTAAACGTAACGGTCGAACCTGTCCAAATCAACTTCGACATTCAGCTTCGAGCTTTGGCGCTTTTTGGCGTCAGATATTTCACGCATGCGCAGTTGTTTCCCTTTTCGTTGGAAGGGAGCCACTTCTGCTTTTGCGAAGTTTTCCTTCTTAACAGTACATATTCTTTGGCTTTGCCAACTTGTAGAGACTGGCGTTAAGGTACGGGCTAAACGTCGCTAGCAAAAACAGTTTTGTTAGGAGCTGGAAAAAGTGCGTGGTGAGAGGGAAGGGATAGTTATAATCTACCGGGGAATTACTATATGAAAACTAATTACACCATTGTATGTAATATGCGTCGTAAATGAAAAGCATGTTTGTAAAATTATCAGCCGTGTTTCAATTTTGTGGATATTATTTAATTCATATATTCTTGGTCACTTCTGTTTTTTTTTTTTTTTTTTTTTTTTTTTTCAAAGCTGAGTGGCCAGCGCAAATCAAAGTATTCCTAGTTTTGTATAGTATGGTGAGTAATAAAGCAGTAGTCTACTCAAGTCCTAACCTAGCGTTTTTGGTGCCCAATATAAATTGAACATCTTAATAATTCAGAGCACAATATACTTTTATTTGATTGGTGCTTGTAAGAACAACTTAACTCACACGCTCCAAATATCGGCGCCCTACGTATAACCTTAAACGGTATTTCTCCCGCCTTCTTAGCATGCCTTCGTTGTGTAGTGGTCAGCACACTCGGCGCGTATTTGAGAGGTTCGTTGTTCAAGTCCTGGCGAGGACATTGCTCATTTTTCATGTCTCCTGCTTTCAAAAAACACTTAATGTCTCTACATGGAATCTGCCCTGATGCTGCTTGTCGAGATCTAACACACGGCCAATTCTTAATATCTTGACTCTTAAGCCCTTGCCAAGTTCATTTAATTTTTAGAGATTGGTGATAGAAAGCAAATAATCCCGTAAGAAACTTTTCAAAATGATTCATTTTATTAATACTTCTTATCGAATATTCTAATGCTAATTCTAAGCGATGAGTTATGCATTTTTTTTTGTTCGATTAACCATTAAGAAAATAAGCACATGCTTAGGGCATCAAGGAAAGGGGACATCATAAAAAGGTATTTAGAGACTCAGAAAAGAGGTCCAACAAAAATTTCTCTAAGCTGGTTTTACTGCGGAATATATGGACCAAGAACGAGAAAGAAGGAACGGGAGAAAATGGGGTAAGTGTATGTGGGAGAATTAAAATCTTTTAATTGCTTAGGGCCTCTAAAAGTTTTAATCCGGGCCCGACGCGAAGACTTTCTGCCAAGAAAAGGAAGGCTTCCTGGAATACTTTCTAAAGAACTCTTATTTAAGTTACGAAGAAAACTACAAGAATATTTATGCAGCCAATCCGATCACCAGGATTAATTGTATTTCTTAGAATGATATCATTTCTATTTGTCTTATGTCATCAAATGACATTTAGTGAAAATGTTAACATTTTTTTTTTCATATCTAATATAGAATTAGGAAAATTTAATACTGCTTAGTTTGAATAAATTTTTATTTGCTGCCTATGTCAAACGAAATTTTCCATTTCATTTGTTTATAATAATTTAGATAAAATTTGAATGTGAGCAAGCGTAAAAATCACATGGATTTGATATTCTTGCGATTGACTTTCATACCATTCATTATACAGTCGAATACTTTGACTGCTAAATGTGAAGTATATTCCTAGAAAATTTTGTGATAAGCCTTCTGAAAAGCTTCTTAATTCAAATATGCTTTTTAAATATCCGTAAAGGGACCATATGATTTTACACAATTTAGAAAAATTTCATTTAATAAACCATAGCCCCGTTTTCTCAAGCCTTTTATGACTATCTTAAAATACTAGAATGAACTGGCTATATAATGTTAACAAAAAAAGTGTTGTTGCATGCGTACGAGTTCGTAACAGATTGAATACGTAGAGCACCGATGATAGCACGATTAAATTTATTTTATCAAAAGAAACATTCACAGTTCTGTCATTATCCACGAAAATATTGATACAGCTATTCACAGTATCACACAGTTACAATCAGTAGTTGCATTTCAAACTACTGCGAACATTAAACACAGCTTAATGGAAAGCCCGTCTAAAGACCAAAGATAACATAGACATATCTCATTACTTTAAATTCAGGCTGAAATAAACAACTACTACTTCGAAATTGATGCTGTCCTCTGTCGTGTATAGTTTTCTCTTTGACCCCGAAATTTTTAATCCATTCCACTTTTCGATATTACTGGAAGGCACATAAGTTACGCTTACAGCTATATATAGCATCATTTACAGTTATACAGGGATCGGACAAAATGTTGCCAAATGATCGCCAAGTTTGGAAAATTCTCGCCAACAAAAAATAGTGGCCAAAACCATCGCCAGATTGACGATATCTCGCTAATTTAGCAAGATAGTCATTTACTCAATGTTAAATTGGCCTTCCCCCTGTATTCTTACTTTTCTGGCAAAGCTTCGCTTGTTTAGACTTTGATGTTACATTATACAAACAAAATACTAGTTTTACATATCACTTGACTAAAATTATATACATATATACAAAATTCGTAACACTACTCCTTCCCAGGGACTGCATGTCCCAAGCAATCCCTGGATAGGAAGCCATATTTACAACTAAGATAAATCAATGCAGTACTATAACTAATTAATGGCGCAGCCATGCGGATTAATGACAACAAGCAATGGACTGTATTAAAAATGCGATTTTATTCTCAAGCCAAAGAAAAATTACGTTGAGAATCCAGCTCCAAAAAAAAAAAAAGAACATCTACTCTTGGCTCCAAAGTAGTCACGTGATTGACTTAATAAATCTGCGTTCGTAATAGCAGTGTCATCTACTAACTTAAATTTAATAATAACATACCACGCCCCTTGAAGCACTCCAAGAGCTTCAAAGGAAAATACAAGATAACCTGAAAAATTGTAAGAAAATATTAATCACAAAGTATAAATGAAAAGTTGTATGTAATCAAACTTAACAATGTAAAAAAGGCTAATGTTCTAAAGAGTTCAAAGTTCATAGTGTTTGATAGGGCAAAGGACAGAGCTTAACAATAGGTATTTTAATTTCTTTCTCCATTGGCAATTCGAATATTCACAACTCGAACTTTGTTATCCGATCCGGGATATACACGAATTATTTTGCCCAATTTCCACTGAAGAAGTGGTATGTTTTCTTCCTTAACAGGACTAAGTCGTTGACAGACATATTTTCGTGAGATTTCTTCCACTTATTTCGATGTTGTAACTCAGACAGATATTCTCGACTCCATTTTTCCCAAAAATTTTGGAAAATTAGTAGTCTCAATTTCCATCGATCAACAATATTTTTCGGTTCTTCTCAATTTTCTTCGGGCAATGATGTGAGACATGTACCAATGAGGAAATGCCCACGTGTGAGAGCACTAATGTCATTTGGATCATGAGATTGTGGAAACAAAGGCCTCGAATTCATACAGACGTCAACCTGTGTTTCCAAGGTTGTGAATTCGGGATAGAGCAAGATCGCTGCTCTCATTGATCTTCCAAGATGATACTTTGTAGATTTTACAGCAGATTCCTAAAGTCTTCCAAAATGTGGTGCGGCTGGAGGAATGAACTTAGGATGTCTTTGATTTTCCAAAATATTTGAATTCCTTAATCGTCCTCCAACACGAATAATTTCTCCTTCATCAAGGAATGGACTTAAAGAAAGTATTCGGCTATTCGATTTCACAGATTTTTCACTCTTTAAGCTTGATACTTCGTCAGGAAATTCAGAATGTTGTAAAATTCTTATTATCGTACAACTCGCATTATTACGTTCTTCACTGACAAGAAATCCTGTTTTCTTGGAAATGCGCTTCAAACAGTTGTTGATAAATGGTAAACAATAAGCAAAGATACGGCATAATTTTATCCAAGATGAAAATTTGCAAAGAAAAGTGTCATCATCAATTTTAACTAAATTAGAAATTGTTCGCGCCTGCGCATCTGTAATGTAATCTGCACATGTGCATCTGTAATGTCATGATCAGACGAGTTTGAGAATTGCCATCGACGGTGTGTGAGGCCTGGTTACAGCCATGAGTTAATGATGAGTGATGGTAATTTAAATATGTGTATTAATAAAGTAAGGAACCAGCGTACTTATTATAATGTGTGGTGATCATTGAGCTATCGACACATCCATATCTGGTCGAAGTCGCCGGAGAACTGTGAATTCATTTTATGCGTGAATGCATAGTGTTTCGGTTTTGAATATCAACACTACGTTGCGTGAAATTAATAATCATCGAAAACGCAGGAGTGTTTGTGTTTGCCAGTATTCCCCGCTTGTTCTTTTCAACGAATAGTGCTGATTTTGGATAAGGATATTCATCGAAAGTGGATCACTGGAGAGGTAAGTCATTCCTCTCATGCTAATTCTGTACATTCTGTGATTTGTTCTGTTATAAATAACAATGTTATTTAAGGGTGCTAAAAAAGAAGATTTAAGGCTTATTGCCTTAGAAATCAATCTAAATGTTGATGAAAAAATGACTATAGCAGATTTAACTGATATTACTGAGAATAGTGAAATTTTTAAAACTAAACAAGATTTAGTAAAAGAGATAGCAAACTCTATTATAGAAAATAGGAAACAAGAAGAGCAAAA
>KK116142.1:31140-48453 GCA_000611955.2 Stegodyphus mimosarum
ATATATCTTATTACAATAGTTGAACGCTACGCATTGCAACGCGGGGCGGCATGTTCGCGCCTGCGCATCTGTAATGTAATCTGCACATGCCCATCTGTAATGTCATGATCAGACGAGTTTGAGAATTGCCATCGACGGTGTGTGAGGCCTGGTTACAGCCATGAGTTAATGATGAGTGATTGTAATTTAAGTATGTGTATTAATAAAGTAACGAACCAGCATACTTATTATAATGTGTGGTGATCATTGAGCTATCGACACAACAGAAATAATGCATCTTCTTTCTTCCTTGGCTACTTCTTGACTGTCCAATTCCATTTGTTCATCCAATGCAGATTCCGGATTAAAATTCTGCAACCAGAAAGGTCCATTGAACCATTGATCACCTTCAATCAATTCATTAGGTTGTAATCCTCTAGTATCACAATCAGCACGATTATTTTTTCCTTGAACGTGATTCCATTTCACCTCAGGAATGGCAGTTTGAATTTTCGACACTCGATTGGATACGATAAGGAAACCATCTCCGTGATTCAGATGCAATCCAAAATTAAGTGATAGTAGAATCTGACCATGCAAAACACTTACTAACAGGAACATTGAAGCATTTCATCGTTATCTTGAGTAGATTTGCTAGCAACAGTGCAGA
This sequence comes from Stegodyphus mimosarum, assembly GCA_000611955.2. Taxonomy (NCBI): domain Eukaryota; kingdom Metazoa; phylum Arthropoda; class Arachnida; order Araneae; family Eresidae; genus Stegodyphus; species Stegodyphus mimosarum. The sequence continues at coordinate 31,790 of KK116142.1, forward strand.
ACATAGTTCTAGTCGTGATAAAGATTGCGCTTTAAGTGGTGCAACTCTTGTTTTTGCACATATCAATGATACCTTACTTTCCTCTTCAGAAAACGATTTGGCATAAATAACTGCACAATATGCCTTCTCAGATGAATCACAAAAGGCATGTAACTCTACCTTGCAATGATTATCAATTAAAATCATTCTAGTAATTTTTAAATTACCAAGAAAATTTAATTTTCCATGAAAACGAGTCCAAATGGTCGATCGTTGCGGATTAAGAGTTTCATCCCAATCCAACTTAAGTCCACAAGTCTTGAAGAAATATTTTTGCAAAAAAATTAACTAGGGCTAACTAGACTAAGGGGTAAGAAAGTCTGGCAACTTCTGACAGCACATTCCTTTTAGTGACAACTGAACTTACAGAAGGTAGAATGTTAAAATTAAATGAGTCACTTTGGGGATGCCAGTTTATTCCTAACACCTCTCTTGATTGTTCCTTGAAAATGTCTAAGTGAAGTGCATTTTCTCTGAGTTCTTTTGGCATTCCTTCTAATACATCAGGCATGTTAGATGACCATTTCTGAAGTATGAAGGCCTCCTTTACGCATAAGATTATCTATGCCATGTATTAAATTTTTTGCAGCAGTTCTTGATGCAGCACCTGTTAAAAGATCATCCACACAAAAATCAGATTTGATAACTTTCGAAGCCCTTGCGAAATCCCTTTGTTCATCTAAAGCTAACTGAAGATGAGAACGGGTTGATAAGAAGGGTGCAGGGAAGTTCCGTATGTCACCATTTGTAGTCGATATTCTTGAATTGGTTCATTCACATGATTTCTCCAAAGAATGCGCTGAAAATTCGTATCTTCTTGATGGAAACGAATTTGTCTATACATTTTTCTATGTCCGCACAGATAGCAATAGCATATGTTCTAAATCGGATGAGAATGTCAAACAACTCTGTTTGAATTCTAGGACCTACGTGTAGCAGGTCCTAAAATGAATATCCACTGGATGTTTTTGCTGATGCGTCAAACACAACCCTTAATTTAGTGCTAGTGCTTGATTGTTTAAATACTGTTTGGCGAGGTAGAAATAAACTATTGGAGGAACAGATTCAGAATCAGGTATGACTTCCATATGTCGCAAATGCAAATATTATATAAGTTATACAGTTCAGGTTTTCTCACTAATCTATTTTCCAACAGGAAAATCCTTCTCAAAGCTAATTCCCTTGAATCTCCTAATTCTGACGGAGATTTATTGAATGGTAATCTTCCTAGATATCTACTTGTGTTGTCTCTGTTATGAGAAGTTTTAAAAATGTTCCTCACACTTTACATCGGATTTCGACAGAACAGTTTCTTCCAGAACTGTTTCGAGAGTCCAAAATTTCTTAACTAATTCATCAATAGTTAAATCTAAATTATTTAATGATATGCAAGAGTTCACATAAGAATTAACTAATGCTGTTCCTGAAATGATCGAACCTAATTTTGAACGAATAGCTGTTGGAAGTTCTTGATTTTGTTTAATTGGTTCACCCAAAACAAGTGACATGAAAACATTGACTCCTAGAAGAATATCTATTGGAGCAGACTCATAAAATGTAGGATCCGCCAAAATCTGATTATTGAAAGAATTCACAATATTTGATGCTAATGATACGTGTGGTAAGTTTCCACAAACTTTGTCTATAACAAAAACAGAAGTTGTAAAGGAAGGTCCTGAACCAAAATGAGGGAAGAAGGTAATCTCCAGTTCACCATTTGTTTGACATGCGGTTGATCCTGGGTACGATATCTGGATCTCTGTTTTTTTTCTATCCAGGCGAAGTTTTGAAAGACAACTCTCAGTAATGAAGTTTGCCTGTGAGCCAGAATCCAACAAGGCTCGACATTGTACAAAATTACCTAGTGCGTCACGAACCTTAATTGCCGCACTGCACAAAAAAACTTCTTTGTTTATAGTTCCACTATTCAATAATTAGAGCGTATCTGATTAAAATTATTAGAAACGTTATCTGGGATAGTATTTTCTGTCATGTTTTGAGAAGTTAACACAATTGCATGAAAGGCCAATGTATTTCCATTATTATAAGGAGAAGATAAACCAGTATCTCGAGATTTCGTAAAATGCAATAATGAATAATGATTGTTATGACACATTTTGCATGTACTGAAGCTTTTACAACCCTTAACATTATGCACATTAGATAAACAATTAAAACAAAGTTTATTAAACTTCACAAAATTGAATCTCTTTCTAACAGGCAGTTTACCGAATTGATCACACTTATATAAGTGATGATCTTTTTTACAAAAACGACAGTTTGTAGTAGTTTCTAAAACCAACGATGCGACTTTAGGGCTTATCCTTCTTTCCTCTAAATTAGTTTTACTATTGTGAAGCGTTCTAGCATGTTCCTTTAGAAACGTAAGTAATTCGTTTAATGTTCCCAGTTGATCTCCTTTTAAGTGTCTTTCTCACCAAATGAGTGTATTTTTAACCAATTTTTCTACAAGTAAAAGAGTTACCAAGGTGTCACCAAAGCCTTCAAACCTTTTGTCTAGAACATTTAGGGAACGAATGCATTCATTTGTGACGTCAACAAGATTTAAAATAGCGCCCGCTGAATCAGAAACATTTGGATGTGTAACAAGCTTCTTAATGAACGAATTCACCAGTTCACGTTTATTCGAAAATCTATTTTCGAGTAAATCCCAAGGAATTTTATAATTTGAATCTGAAATAGGTATAGCCTGAATAATTTTCAGAGGTTCAGCCTTACAAGAACTGTTAAGATATTGAAGTTTTTGAACGTCTGATAATTTAACATTATTGTGTAGATTGGCCTTAAAAAGATCGCTAAATGTAAGCCATTGACCTAAATTTCCATTAAAGGTAGGTAAAGTTAATTTAATTAATTAATTTCCATTAAAGATAGGTAAAGTTTAAGTTTTAATTCTGTAGTATCTGATTTAACACTAACTGAACTAACATTATCAAGGCGAGAAACCTTTCGTTCTAAATCCAAGTAGAGATCATCAATTGTATTTTGAACTATTTGATATTCTTCAACATAGGTATCAACTTCCTTTTCCTCGCATACTACATAAATGTTATCAAAAATGCGTAAAACATCTGCACTTAAAATATTCAGTTTCTTTTTCAAAAGTTCGATTTTTGCCTCATCGGCTTTAGCAATTTCAGAATTAATTTTATCTTTCAATTTCGTTAAATTGCCTTTAGTGACTCATTTCGTTACTAATAATGATTTCATATCCGTCATGAAAAATGTTAAACCTGACTTACCCTAAATTGATACAGCAGATGCATTCTTTCAGATGAGTGAGCAAAATTCCGTAGCATCAAAATTATTTGATTAATTCGGAAAATAAATTTTATCCATCAGGTGATGACAAATAAATGTTCGTTGAATAGATTAAAACGCTAAATGAAATACAAGATGCGAAACTTTGTAAACAAATCTGCGAATCGAAAGTAGTAAAAAAGGCTTATGCAGCGTCGTAGCGCGCGAAAATCAAACTTGAGCAAAAGAGAATTATTGTTTCCAAGAAACTCATAAATTCTCCGGTGAAACAGGACCAAAATATAATTAATGGCGCAGCGATGCGCATTAATAACAACAAGCAATGGACTGTATTAAAAATGCGTTTTCTTTGCATCTACTCTCGGCTCCAAAGTACAAGTAGTCACGTGGTTGAGTTAATAAATCTGCATTCGTAATAGCAGCGTCATCTAATAACTTAAATTTAATAATAAGAATACGTTCAATAAATAATACAAAACAAAATGAAATACTATATCCAAAAATAAATGCATAAATTTACAATTTTATGTACAAATAGACCCATGATTTCAGAATACTATTTACATTATATACACTATGGGGACGACGTACTATACCCATAATAAGGAACTACGACAGGATAATCACTAGCCTGTCGTAATAAAATATTTAGGCTTAGAATTTGATGAACTACGGATCCGGACTAGGGCGTCGTTCAGCCTATTTAGGACTGTGTATGGGCCGTCCCAAGGCTGCTGTTGTTTAGGACAGAGTTTTTTCTGTCGAATCGGATTCCATAACGACACCTTCGTTGAATCGATGTCCTGTAGCTCTATAGTGTCGTAACGCATCTTCATCTTCTCCGTCGCCAAGTCGACTCCCTTTCGGGCAAAACTGTGCATCACTTCAAACCATGCCTGGATATCTTGAATATACTCCTGCATCGATAAAAGCGTCTCCGGAGAGCAAACAGCGGCTCAGAAGGCAGACAAAGGTCACGACTGAACAGCATCTAGGATGGGGAATAGCCGGTAGTCTCGAGGACAGCAGTGCGATAGGCCAGAAAGAACAGAGGTAGCTTCTTGTCCAGTTCTTTTGGTTTCTAAATCACCAACGAGAGGTTAATAAGAATGGTTCAATTAAATCCCTCCGCCATGTCCTCTGACTGCGGTTGTAAAGATGTCGTTTGGTTTTTGTCGATGCCGAGTAGCTTGCAGGCTTCTTTAATTACAGCAGATGCAAAATTTCTTCCTTTATCGAAAAGTAACTGAAGAGACATTCCGAACCTGGAAATCAAATGCTGTATCATTATCTCTGCTACTGTGACAACTTCTTCATTAGGAACAGGAAAAGTTTGAGGCCACTTGAAGTAATCAATCACAAAGACGATGTGATTGTTGCCATGAGCTGTTCGTGGCACAGGTCCTAGGATGTTAAAGACTAAGCGTTCAGAAGGCAGTCGTAACCGTTGCAGCTTTCCTTTACAGCGTTTCTTCGGTCTTTTTAGGCCCGCACATACATCCAAAAATTGCTACCACTTTTTGCACGTCACCTCTTGCAGTACGCCAATAGAACCTCTCTCAAACACTATGCAGATTCTTTATTATTCCGAAGTGACATTCCGGTCGGTTGGTTTATTCAGTTATGGGAAAGCACGCAAAAGCTTTCTGCCTATGGGAAGGGATGCCTTTCTGGAGCAGTTCCTAAGAGAAACTGGCTCTTATATACATTACACATGGAGAGAACAACGAAAACCCCATACAGCCACCCCAGGTGTCTAGTCGGACTGGTATGTAGTTCTCTAAAGACGTTCCGGACCCAGGATCTTCGAAATACCAGCAGGGCCGTTCCTGGGCCATTGGCAGCCCACGTACTCCTAAGATTGCCGCCCACAAATTAAAAAAATGCTCACTCATTAATAAAATTTTAATTTCATACTCACTTACTTATGGCAAATTGTATAAAATGTACTTCCATATGACAAGTACTTACAATGAATATTTTCACGTCGCATTGCGAGAATCTGACCGCCCCTGATTTTGGATGCCCGCATACTTTTCCGGGCTGACCCCCGCTAGGAACGGCTTTGAATACCAGCTGCAATCGGAATACGTTTCCGTCACCTGAATCAATCTTCCAGTACAAGACGCCTTTCCAATATAGAGTCAGTCCCAGAAACCTCAATATTCTTTCCTCGTAAGATTATAGATCGAAATATTCTGCCACGTAGGTTTCTTACTTGAAGATTATATTAAGTCAATTATGGGTTTAATTCTGCGATCTTAAAACAGGTCTTTCTTGACTTCCACGTGTCTTCATTGGTTTGGGTTAGACGATGTTAAAGTTGTGATCTGACGTGCGACCGGATTATTCAGCTGGTATCTTGCTTCCAGCCTGGAACAATATCGGAAGCTTTTTAGACAGAGCGTCGGCGTTTCTGTGCGACGATTATTCCTATGACGGACGGTTATGTCATATTCCTGGGGTCTCTATATCTACCTGGCTATTTACCTCCGGGATTATTCAAATTTAATAGCCAGGTCAACGATATATGATTTGTAGGAATTTTCTGCCTCTGTCGTAATGGTGGAAATGTTCTACGGCTCTATCACGAGCAAACCTTGCTTTGTACGAATGACTTTTCAATATGGTCTTCATAAGACGTTCGAAAGTTTGCCGGATAATTATATAATCCAAACGACATCACTCTGAACTGCTAAAGTCCTTGCCAATGCCGTCTTTTCTCGGTCATCGGAGTGTATCTCTACCTGCCGATATCTACTCTTTAAATCAAGTGTCCAGAACCACTTGCATCTAGAAATAGTGTCCAAAATGTTATCAATTCTATGAAAAGATTGGCTGTTTCTCTTCGTAATCTTATTCAACCGGCCATTGTGAATGGAAAATATATTTGAAAATATTTTTTTCTAACCAAGATGATGGAAGAAGCCTAAACAACTGCTGAATGTTCGATAAGGCAGATTTTCTGCAAGGCTCCTTTCATTTTTCCTTGTCGTTTCCTCCGTTTCTTGAACAGATTTGACGGTCCTTTCTCTCTTATGTTGGCTCACTTTCATCTTTCCTTTAACGGAGTTGACCTCCCCTTCTATCTTTTCATGGAATTCAGCAAAGGGTGTCACTAGCTCTCTTAGTTGCTTCTCATCGGTCTTGTGACCGGCATTCAATTTCACTTCTGGGACCAAAAATTGTTGCGCGCGTATGTTTTCGCAATAGACTGAGTGCACAGAAAACCGGTAATAGCTTCATAAAATTTATTTTACCAAAAGAAGCAATTCACAGTTTTGGAACTCCTACAAAAATATTCATGCAGCTCTTCACGGTATTACACAGTACAATCAGTAATTACACTTTAAACTACTAAGAATATTAAACACAATGCTACGCAAAATGCATCTAAACAAAGAACAAAGCTAACAGGGAGATATCTCAATACTTCGAACTCATAATGAACTAAAGAACTCCGAAAACAAACTTCGCGATCTTATGTAGCTTTCCATCAAGCACCAAAGTATTTCTAGTACCTTCCACTTCTCGAAATTACTGGAACGCATATAAGTTATGGTTACAGCTATACATAGCATCAATTACAGTCTTTTAATTACAATACTCATTATACACTCTTTTGCAAAAAAAAAGTCGATGCACCAAGAAGGACTTTTGCGATCGTCACGAAAGTTGGTATGCAAAAACATGCAAATGATCAAAGTTTCAAGGCAAATGAACAGGAATTGCGATCATAGCGCGCTTTTCTAGTGCGCAATTCGCAAAATATAAAACCAGTCACAGAGGCGGAAAATTTATTTTTGTTACTGCCATTGTAATTCCGTAAAGAAGCAACTAAAGATGCCATTACGACGATATCGAAGGCCTTACAGACAACTAAACGACTTCGAACGTGGTCGCACTGTAGATTTGCGTGAAGCTGGGTGGTCATATCGAGCAATAGGCCGCCACTTGCAGCGTACAGACACTGCTGTGAAAAGATGTTGGCAACAATGTTTGCTACAAGGAAATTGCCGACGAAATGAAGGCTGTGGAAGGACAAGCGCCTGGCCCCAGCCACCACCCCAAGCTGTTATTGGACACGACTTGTGATGTCATATAGTGACGAAATGAGTCCCCCGCGGCATTTTTGCGCGCCAAAAGCTTGAGCCCCAGCTCCACAAATTCACATTTATACATAACCAAGACCAAAGAAGTATAAGTTCACTTAACGTAAACGAAACAGATAATGAAATCTCTTCAACCTGACGTCATAAACGGCAACCAATAAGAACAGGGGTGGTGGCTGGGGCCAGCCGCTTGTTGTGGAAGGCCAAGGAGTACAAATGAGAGGCAGAATAGGATGATTGTTTGCCAGGCCCGAACCGCTCCAATGGTATCATTGTCGACTATTCAACGCATTACAGCCATGTCTATACCTCCGTAGTACCGTCCACCATCTCACGGCGCTTGTCGGAAGCGGGATTACGCTCACAGAGGCCTTTCAGACGTTTGCCTTTGACTCCACAACATTGCGGAATTGTGTGGAGTGGTGTCGCAATCAGACTGGCATCGTATAGTGCTCAGGGATGAATCCCGCTTCACTCTTGAAGCATATGGCCACGGTGTTCGTGTCAGGATAGGACAGGGCCAGCTTCCGAATCAGCCTTTGTTTTACAAAGGCATGCAGCCATAACTCCTGGTCTGATGGTGTGGGGAGCTATTTCTTAGGACAGCAGGCCATCCTGCTCGCATATCTCTGGACTGTCTCCGTGCGGTTGATACTTTTCCTTGGCCAGTAAGGTAACTAGACCTTTCACCTATCGAGCATGTCTGGGGACATGTTAGGCCGCCAGATTCGGGCACCACAAAATATTATAGATCTGGAGCGACAACTTATGAGTACCTGGCAGAATGTGTCGCAGGATGACATTAGGAAGCTCTACCACTCCTTGCCTCGACGAATTCAAGCAAGCATTGGGGCCAGGGGCGGTTGGGCCAATTACTAATTTGTACACTCAATTGGTGATGTGAGCCATGAACAGGTACTATGACCTTGATTTTTTAATCATTTTATTATCTGTGTATGAGCTATACACATATTGAATTTCATCAAAAACAAACACTTCCTTCATGGTGCTTCGATTTTTTTTGCAAAAGAGTATAAGTAGTGACCGAGCGTCCTCAACCAGCGAAAGTGCCGTCACAGAAAAGGAGCGTGGTCGCAGCCATATTGGATCACGTGACAACCGGATGTGACGTAGATGGATGGGATGACGTAGACGGAATAACGTCATGTATAGTTTCGTTTTTATTTTGTGTCAACGACCCTATTTTTCAAAGTTTTTATTTTTTGTGCCAACGACAATATTTGTTTATGTTTATGGCAACGAGCTGTTGAACCACGTGTATTCTAACCTCCATGGTTCAGAATGATATCAGTTTTTATTTTATTCTTTTTAATTATTTATCCTTTTTAATTACTTAACAGTTGATTAATATTAATTAATTTGTACGTCATTAATTTTAATTATTTTACCTTTTTAATTATTAGTATTTTTTAATTATTTAATACATCATTTATAATTTAATCCATATTTTCTATAATTATTTTAGCACAGTAATTTAATGAATACCTTTTACATAATTGTACGATTTTTAAAAATTAACTCCACGAACGAGATTCGAATCCGCCATCTCTTGGATGGGAGAAAGAAGCGTTACCTCTAAGCTACCCCTTCGTCTTATCGAACTTGTTATTTGTCTGTCCTCTTTGTCGATTTCACTTTGAGCACCATGATGTCACTAGGAAGGATTGCGCATGCGCAAAGTTGCTTTAACATCATTATACAGTCGCTTCACATCATTACACATTACGAAGTCGCTTCACATCGTTACACATCAGCGATAGCGAAAGAATACAATCTTAACAACCAATCAGATTTTCGCTAACAATATCTGTCGCCTTTTAGCCAATCAGCGTTTTTGTTCTTTGTACATCGCTTATATATTCCCTCGTGTTGACGATTGCAACCATTACTATATATATTTAATTTAAAAAAAAAAACTAAATATAAGCTATGGTTACTCTGATCTAGCATTCGTAACTTTTTAACTATTCTACATGGGATATGGCTTCTAGCCCAGGTACCCGGGTGTACCAAACACCGTTCAACTCGGAGTGCAATCATTTCTACTGTGATTGTTGCTGAGGAAACGTTCTCTTGAGTTTCTGTTATTTTCTGCACCATTTCATTTTATCTGCACGATGTCTGCTAAAAGAACTGCATCTGCATCTAATGTAAATATATTTTACTTATACCTTATTTTTAGATTACCATTTTTACAAACGAATTGTTTTTTTGAATACGTTATTTGTTCTAATTTTTAATTGCCAGATGCTGTTTGAAGATCCCGATTTTCCTTTTCGCGATTCTGATGATGATGTAAGTTTAAATTATTTTACACCTATTTTCATAATGTATTTTATTTCTATTTGAATGTATTTTATTTTGAACGTATTCACTTTTATTTTGATAGTTATTAGATGAAGTCGATCAAATCTTTATGGAAAATCCTTTGGTTTTGCCTTTGTATTACCAAGTGGGTTCTAGATTTCAGGTAAATATTTAAGTACTTTCTTTAGATTTTGTTAGAATATTTTTTCTTAGTACTAGAAATGAATGTATTTATTTATTTTTAGACTGCTTCCTCATCAGCTCGTGGTCCTGTCTTCATGGCTGGTTCCGATGAACGTTCGGTACGTATTTGCTTTTTTTTTTTGCATGAATATCTTTTTGAAATATTTGATTATTAACGAAAACTTATTTTTTATTTTTTTAAATTTTTACTTTTCAGATCGATGAGACGATTGTACTGACTGAAAAGAATCGTCGTCAAAAGCCGAGGAAATTACTTTCCGAGCTAGTGTGGACACTGAACGGCTGCCTCAAGATGTACAAGGCGTCCCGATGGTGCGAATTCCTGATATCGTCCGGGAATTGTTTGTGCAGCTCATTCATCGAGCTACAGCCGATTTCAACCCTTCAGACCTCATCCGTTTCTGCATCCAGGCAGAAAGCCTGGATAAGCCGATCAGTACTTCCGTGCTGACTGTTTCGATTCTCACAGTCGAAAAAATTTTGGCTACCCTCATGAAAGTATTGCAGTCAAAAGACAAAATCGAGCTGGATACTGGAATGTGATTACCATCAGATGACCTATAGGTTCCGGACGAAATGGGAAAGTGATTAACACTTCCATTTATAGGCTCACTAAAAAGTCTATTTTGTCCATACCCTACGATGATGAAGGATTGTGCTGCGCTGAAGCAATTGTTTATAACTTGGCACATCTGAATGAGGACAAAGCTGCCATTAAAACCTTGCAAGATCGTCGTCGGCGAGCCCTTGTGAATCGTGCTAAAGCGCTTCATATGGCCGCGAATGTGCCTCTAGGCCCCTGCACATTTGCAGAGATTGCCGTATTTGAAGACCATTTGGATACTCAGATTGCCGTTTTCTCATCGGATAATTTGAACCAGGTAAGTCATTTTTTCTCTCATGATATTTCTGTTTTTAAATATTCACACATTACTAAACGGTATTTCGCATTTATTTAAAACCTTAACTTGATTTTAATTATTTTTAATTTGACACACTTGTGGCTGCATGGTAAAATTATTTTGTACATGAGTAATTTTTAGAAATAGTTTTAAAAATACTAATTTTCAATGGACTGAAAAAAATTTAGATGACTAGCAGAGTTTATGATCACTTCATTGTGTTTCCATGCTAAAATTGTATCTTGTGAAAATGCACTGTGAATTTTTTAGATTACTACCCTTTAGATAGTTAGCCAGAATATTTTAGATAAGAGAAAGAATTTTAGAATTTTTTTCAAGAATTAAGAACAAGAATTAAGAATAGAATTTTTTAGATAACAACTTTATGCATGTTAAAAATAACATTTTAGAAAAATGGGATGTATTTCTCAATGGCTCAATTTTTGAATTACCTTAGAGAAAAATTTTTTCGTTTAGAAGTTAAAAATACAACTTGTAGAAAGTGTATGTACGGTTAATTTTTATTTTTTTAGATTTCTTTAACTTTTTAGATTAATTTCACATGTTTTGCATGTATGCAATTCGTTCCATATTAAAAATATAATGGGTAAAAATTTTAAGTTTTAGGTTATTCAATAATAGATTTTGGAATTTATTTTTGGAGAAAAGTTTTTTCGTTTAGAAGTTAAAAAGATGTAACTTATAGGAAAAAAATGAACTAATTTTTATTTTTAGATTAACTTTATATGTTATGCCTGTTCGCATAAAATGCATGCATGTATGCAATTCGCTTCAACGCTAAAATTATAACTTCTAAAATTAAATGCATAGTGATATTTTAGATTATTTTAAATTATTAGGTTAACTTTATATTTTATGCATGTATGCAATTAATTTAGCTATTAAAAATACAACTTGTAAATTGTATGCTAGTGAGATTTTAGATTACTTTAAATTGTGAGATTAACTTTATATTTTAGGCTTGCAACTTGATTAGATGTTAAAATATAAGTTGTAAAAATTTTTATTTTTAGATTCCTATTTTATACATGTAATTCATTTCGATGTTAAATACAGAGACTTTTTAGCTGATTAAGAATGCAGTTTGTTTAGATGTTAAAAAAATACCTAAATGGTTTGATTTTTGGAATTTGAGAGAAAATTTTTGTCTCTATTTTAGGTGGTCTATAAAGGAAGAGAGAGGCCCCAACGGATCAATTTGTAGCTTCCCGATGGACATTATGACGTGATTAAGTCCGTCAAATGGTATTTGGCAGTCATCATTACTGCACGACCTGTGAAAAAGCCAACCAAATGCCTGAAAGCCATAGATGCGCCAGTGCGTGTCCCATATGTTAAAGAAAATGTCATATATACTACCCCTTTTAGAGGGCAACTGGGAATTAGGTCCCCAGTCGCCAAATCTTGGTGGTGGAGAATCCTCATCCACCACCTTTTTTAGTTCGGGCGCCAGTGTAGAGACATTATGTTATTTCGATGCCGGAGATATTAAAAAATGAGCAATGCCTTCGATGGGACTCGAGCCACGGACCTCTTGAATACGCGCCGAGAGTGCTGACCACTACACCACGAAGGCATGCTAAGAAGGCGGGAGGAAAGCCTTATAAACTCCCCCTTTTAAAGGGCGACTGAGGATTAAGGGACCAAATTGCCAAATCCTGGTGGTGAAAAATCATCATTCACCACGTTTTAGTTCGGGTGCCACTTGTAGAGACAGCACGTATTTATGAAACAAAAGATACTGAAAAATGACCAGTGCCATCTCCGGGACTCGAACCACGGACCTCTCGAATACGCGTCGAGCATGCTGACCACTAAACCACGAAGGCATGTGAAGAAGTTGGAAGAAATACCTTATAACTGATCTTAAGATTAAATGTATTTTATATCATAATTTTTTAAAGTTTTTCTAAATCTGTTGCACTGAATCTGTATATTCTCTATACATTTCCTGCTACATCTTATTATAAATTTCCAGATATGTATCAGCGTTGTTAGCATTCTTCCTAACTTAATCTGTAAATCTATTTGCTTATATTGGTTGTTAACTTAAACGTCTGGCTTAATTCGCGCTTTAAAGCACACTTAATCATATGATAACAGGTACAGATAAAACTAAGGGGAATACCAAACCGTCACAATTAATTACCAGGTATTGTTCCAACTTACTAGCATGGTATAATAGCAGCTCCAAAAAGAAACTCCACTGGAGAACAGGATGCTTTCCAGGCAAGCTCCAGCGATGTCGGGATTGTGATCGTCTTTATCGATTGGATGCCTGTTATGCAGTACACAAAGTCCTGACTGGAAACCAGGAACTTTCGCTTTGTGATAGGGTAAGTATTTTGAAATTTTTTTAATCAACATATATGTGCGCAATTTTCTCGAAATTGTTATGTTTAAAAATTTTTTTTCAATTGTCGTTACAGATATACCAGTGCAGGGAATGCTGTCAAGTGATCCGGAGGCGCGATTGCCCTAAAGAGGTGGAGTGTGGAACCACCAACTGTCCGTCTTGCGCCCAGCTTGTCGTGGCTGCTGAGCACTTTTGTTATTTGCGACGTGCTGTTCCGAAGAAGTCCGATGAGTTTTGACTTTGAAACGAACCAGTCTTCGAGGGAACACCTCGTAAATTTCGGTGGCTCAGTATGCAGACGACACAGAGCAGGTATTTCCGAGCTATGAGGTGTGCTAAAATTTTTGTGCCTGGCTGTTCACCCACCAGTACAAGGGCTACAGAACATAAAAGCGTAAGTTAAAAATACAATAGTGTGCATGATTTATTGAACTAATACTATTTTTTTCAATATTATTCATATTTTTTTAACTTACAGGTTCGAATGACAGTTCGTGATGGCATGGCTCCTGGAGCAAGGAACAGCGCAGAAGGTGATTCCTAACGGGTCTATGATCATGTGTTTAAGACACTCTAGTCTGAAAATTCGGGTCATAGACTCGTTAAATTTTCTACCGATGAAGACGCGTTACGACACTATAGAGCTACAGGACATCGATTCAACGAAGGTGTGGTTATGGAATACGATTCGACGGAAAAAACTCTGTCCTAAACTACAGCAGCCTTGGAACGGCCCATACACAGTCCTAAATAGGCTGAACGATGCACTAGTCCGGATCCGTAGTTCCTCAAATTCTAAGCCTAAATATTTTATTACGACAGGCTAGTGACTATCCTGTCGTAGTCCCTTATTATGGTTTTGGACACTTGATTTAAAGAGTAGATATCGGCAGGTAGAGATACACTCCGATGACCGAGAAAAGACGGCATTGGCAAGGACTTTAGCAGTTCAGAGTGATGTCGTTTGGATTATATAATTATCCGGCAAACTTTCGAACGTCTTATGGAGACCATATTGAAAAGTAATTCGTACAAAGCAAGGTTTGCTCGTGATAGAGCCGTAGAACATTTCCACCATTACGACAGAGGCAGAAAATTCCACTGAATAATCCGGTCGCACGTCAGATCACAACTTTAACATCGTCTAACCCAAACCAATGAAGACACGTGGAAGTCAAGAAAGACCTGTTTTAAGATCGCAGAATTAAACCCATAATTGACTTAAAATAATCTTCAAGTAAGAAACCTACGTGGCAGAATATTTCGATCTATAATCCTACGAGGAAAGAATATTGAGGTTTCTGGGACTGACTCTACATTGGAAACGGCGTCTTGTACTGGAAGATTGATTCGGGTGACGGAAACGTATTCCGATGGCAGCTGGTATTCAAAGCATTCATCCCTGAGCACTATACGATGCCAGTCTGATTGCGACACCACTCCACACAACTCCGCAATGTTGTGGAGTCAAAGGCAAACGTCTGAAAGGCCTCTGTGAGCGTAATCCCGCTTCCGACAAGCGCCGTGAGATGGTGGACGGTACTACGGAGGTATAGACATGGCTGTAATGCGTTGAATAGTCGACAATGATACCATTGGAGCGGTTCGGGCCTGGCAAACAATCATCCTATTCTGCCTCTCATTTGTACTCCTTGGCCTTCCACAACAAGCGGCTGGCCCCAGCCACCACCCCTGTTCTTATTGGTTGCCGTTTATGACGTCAGGTTGAAGAGATTTCATTATCTGTTTCGTTTACGTTAAGTGAACTTATACTGCTTTGGTCTTGGTTATGTATAAATGTGAATTTGTGGAGCTGGGGCTCAAGCTTTTGGCGCGCAAAAATGCCGCGGGGGACTCATTTCGTCACTATATGACATCACAAGTCGTGTCCAATAACAGCTTGGGGTGGTGGCTGGGGCCAGGCGCTTGTCCTTCCACAGCCTTCATTTCGTCGGCAATTTCCTTGTAGCAAACATTGTTGCCAACATCTTTTCACAGCAGTGTCTGTACGCTGCAAGTGGCGACCTATTGCTCGATATGACCACCCAGCTTCACGCAAATCTACACTACGACCACGTTCGAAGTCGTTTAGTTGTCTGTAAGGCCTTCGATATCGTCGTAATGGCATCTTTAGTTGCTTCTTTACGGAATTACAATGGCAGTAACAAAAATAAATTTTCCGCCTCTGTGACTGGTTTTATATTTTGCGAATTGCGCACTAGAAAAGCGCGCTATGATCGCAATTCCTGTTCATTTGCATGTTTTTGCATACCAACTTTCGTGACGATCGCAAAAGTCCTTCTTCGTGCATCGACTTTTTTTTGCAAAAGAGTGTATAATAAGTATTGTAATTAAAAGACTGTAATTGATGCTATGTATAGCTGTAACCATAACTTATATGCCTTCCAGTAATTTCGAGAAGTGGAAGGTACTAGAAATACTTTGGCGCTTGATGGAAAGCTACATAAGATCGGGAAGTTTGTTTTCGGAGTTCTTTAATTCATTATGAGTTCGAAGTATTGAGATATCTCCCTGTTAGCTTTGTTCTTTGTTTAGATGCATTTTGCGTAGCATTGTGTTTAATATTCTTAGTAGTTTAAAGTGTAATTACTGATTGTACTGTGTGATACTGTGAAGAGCTACATGAATACTTTTGTAGGAAGTTCCAAAACTGTGAATTGCTTCTTTTGGTAAAATAAATTTTATGAAGATATTACCGGTTTTCTGTGCACTCAGTCTATTGCGAAAACATACGCGCGCAACAATTTTTGGTCCCAGAAGTGAAATTGAATGCCGGTCACAAGACCGATGGAGAAGCAACTAAGAGAGCTAGTGACACCCTTTGCTGAATTCCAAGAAAAGATAGAAGGGGAGGTCAACTCCGTTAAAGGAAAGATGAAAGTGAGCCAACATAAGAGAGAAAGGACCGTCAAATCTGTTCAAGAAACGGAGGAAACGACAAGGAAAAATGAAAGAAGCCTTGCAGAAAATCTGCCTTATCGAACATTCAGCAGTTGTTTAGGCTTCTTCCATCATCTTGTTTAGGAAAAAATATTTTCAAATATATTTTCCATTCACAATGGCCGGTTGAATAAGATTACGAAGAGAAACAGCCAATCTTTTCATAGAATTGATGACATTCTGGACACTATTTCTAGATGCAAGTGGTTCTGGACACTTGATTTAAAGAGTAGATATCGGCAGGTAGAGATACACTCCGATGACCGAGAAAAGACGGCATTGGCAAGGACTTTAGCAGTTCAGAGTGATGTCGTTTGGATTATATAATTATCCGGCAAACTTTCGAACGTCTTATGAAGACCATATTGAAAAGTCATTCGTACAAAGCAAGGTTTGCTCGTGATAGAGCCGTAGAACATTTCCACCATTACGACAGAGGCAGAAAATTCCTGCTCCGTA
>KK116142.1:48607-92629 GCA_000611955.2 Stegodyphus mimosarum
TGCGTACAAATCATATATCGTTGACCTGGCTATTAAATTTGAATAATCCCGGAGGCAAATAGCCAGGTAGATATAGAGACCCCAGGAATATGACATAACCGTTCGTCATAGGAATTATTGTCGCACAGAAACGCCGACGCTCTGTCTAAAAAGCTTCCGATATTGTTCCAGGCTCGAAGCAAGATACCAGCTGAATAATCCGGTCGCACGTCAGATTACAACTTTAACATCGTCTAACCCAAACCAATGAAGACACGTGGAAGTCAAGAAAGACCTGTTTTAAGATCGCAGAATTAAACCCATAATTGACTTAATATAATCTTCAAGTAAGAAACCTACGTGGCAGAATATTTCGATCTATAATCCTACGAGGAAAGAATATTGAGGTTTCTGGGACTGTATATTGGAAACGGCGTCTTGTACTCGAAGATTGATTCAGGTGACGGAAACGTATTCCGATGGCAGCTGGTATTCAAAGCCGTTCCTAGCGGGGTTCAGCGCGTAAAAGTATGCGGGCATCCAAAATCAGGGGCGGTCAGATTCTCGGAATGCGACGTGAAAATATTTTAAATTTATTAAATTCATTGTAAGTACTTGTCATATGGAAGTACATTTTATACAATTTGCCATAAGTAAGTGAGTATGAAATTAAAATTTTATTAATCAGTGAGCATTTTTTTAATTTGTGGGCGGCAATCTTAGGAGTACGTGGGCTGCCAATGGCCCAGGAACGGCACTGCTGGTATTTCGAAGATCCCGGGTCCGGAACGTCTTTAGAGAACTACATACCAGTCCGACTCGACACCTGGGCTGGCTGTATGGGGGGTTTCGTTGTTCTCTCCATGTGTAATGTATATAAGAGCCAGTTTCTCTTAGAAACTGCTCCAGAAAGGCATCCCTTCCCATAGGCAGAAAGCTTTTGCGTGCTTTGCCATAACTGAATAAACCAACCGACCGGAATGTCACTTCGGAATAATAAAGAATCTGCATAGTGTTTGAGAGAGGTTCTATTGGCGTACTGCAAGAGGTGACGTGCAAAAAGTGGTAGCAATTTTTGGATGTATGTGCGGGCCTAAAAAGACCGAAGAAACGCTGTAAAGGAAAGCTGCAACGGTTACGACTGCCTTCTGAACGCTTAGTCTTTAACATCCTAGGACCTGTGCCACGAACAGCTCATGGCAACAATCACATCGTCTTTGTGATTGATTACTTCAAGTGGCCTCAAACTTTTCCTGTTCCTAATGAAGAAGTTGTCACAGTAGCAGAGATAATGATACAGCATTTGATTTCCAGGTTCGGAATGTCTCTTCAGTTACTTTTCGATAAAGGAAGAAATTTTGCATCTGCTGTAATTAAAGAAGCCTGCAAGCTACTCGGCATCGACAAAAACCAAACGACATCTTTACAACCGCAGTCAGAGGACATGGCGGAGGGATTTAATTGAACCATTCTTATTAACCTCTCGTTGGTGATTTAGAAACCAAAAGAACTGGACAAGAAGCTACCTCTGTTCTTTCTGGCCTATCGCACTGCTGTCCTCGAGACTACCGGCTATTCCCCATCCTAGATGCTGTTCAGTCGTGACCTTTGTCTGCCTTCTGAGCCGCTGTTTGCTCTCCGGAGACGCTTTTATCGATGCAGGAGTATATTCAAGATATCCAGGCATGGTTTGAAGTGATGCACAGTTTTGCCCGAAAGGGAGTCGACTTGGCGACGGAGAAGATGAAGATGCGTTACGACACTATAGAGCTACAGGACATCGATTCAACGAAGGTGTCGTTATGGAATCCGATTCGACAGAAAAAACTCTGTCCTAAACAACAGCAGCCTTGGGACGGCCCATACACAGTCCTAAATAGGCTGAACGACGCCCTAGTCCGGATCCGTAGTTCATCAAATTCTAAGCCTAAATATTTTATTACGACAGGCTAGTGATTATCCTGTCGTAGTTCCTTATTATGGGTATAGTACGTCGTCCCCATAGTGTATATAATGTAAATAGTATTCTGAAATCATGGGTCTATTTGTACATAAAATTGTAAATTTATGCATTTATTTTTGGATATAGTATTTCATTTTGTTTTGTATTATTTATTGAACGTATTCTTATTATTAAATTTAAGTTATTAGATGACGCTGCTATTACGAATGCAGATTTATTAACTCAACCACGTGACTACTTGTACTTTGGAGCCGAGAGTAGATGCAAAGAAAACGCATTTTTAATACAGTCCATTGCTTGTTGTTATTAATGCGCATCGCTGCGCCATTAATTATATTTTGGTCCTGTTTCACCGGAGAATTTATGAGTTTCTTGGAAACAATAATTCTCTTTTGCTCAAGTTTGATTTTCGCGCGCTACGACGCTGCATAAGCCTTTTTTACTACTTTCGATTCGCAGATTTGTTTACAAAGTTTCGCATCTTGTATTTCATTTAGCGTTTTAATCTATTCAACGAACATTTATTTGTCATCACCTGATGGATAAAATTTATTTTCCGAATTAATCAAATAATTTTGATGCTACGGAATTTTGCTCACTCATCTGAAAGAATGCATCTGCTGTATCAATTTAGGGTAAGTCAGGTTTAACATTTTTCATGACGGATATGAAATCATTATTAGTAACGAAATGAGTCACTAAAGGCAATTTAACGAAATTGAAAGATAAAATTAATTCTGAAATTGCTAAAGCCGATGAGGCAAAAATCGAACTTTTGAAAAAGAAACTGAATATTTTAAGTGCAGATGTTTTACGCATTTTTGATAACATTTATGTAGTATGCGAGGAAAAGGAAGTTGATACCTATGTTGAAGAATATCAAATAGTTCAAAATACAATTGATGATCTCTACTTGGATTTAGAACGAAAGGTTTCTCGCCTTGATAATGTTAGTTCAGTTAGTGTTAAATCAGATACTACAGAATTAAAACTTAAACTTTACCTGTCTTTAATGGAAATTAATTAATTAAATTAACTTTACCTACTTTTAATGGAAATTTATGTCAATGGCTTACATTTAGCGATCTTTTTAAGGCCAATCTACACAATAATGTTAAATTATCAGACGTTCAAAAACTTCAATATCTTAACAGTTCTTGTAAGGCTGAACCTCTGAAAATTATTCAGGCTATACCTATTTCAGATTCAAATTATAAAATTCCTTGGGATTTACTCGAAAATAGATTTTCGAATAAACGTGAACTGGTGAATTCGTTCATTAAGAAGCTTGTTACACATCCAAATGTTTCTGATTCAGCGGGCGCTATTTTAAATCTTGTTGACGTCACAAATGAATGCATTCGTTCCCTAAATGTTCTAGACAAAAGGTTTGAAGGCTTTGGTGACACCTTGGTAACTCATTTACTTGTAGAAAAATTGGTTAAAAATACACGCATTTGGTAAGAAAGACACTTAAAAAGCGATCAACTGGGAACATTAAACGAATTACTTACGTTTCTAAAGGAACATGCTAGAACGCTTCACAATAGTAAAACCAATTTAGAGGAAAGAAGGATAAGCCCTAAAGTCGCATCGTTGGTTTTAGAAACTACTACAAACTGTCGTTTTTGTAAAAAAGATCATCACTTATATAAGTGTGATCAATTCGGTAAACTGCCTGTTAGAAAGAGATTCAATTTTGTGAAGTTTAATAAACTTTGTTTTAATTGTTTATCTAATGTGCATAATGTTAAGGCTTGTAAAAGCTTCAGTAGATGCAAAATGTGTCATAACAATCATTATTCATTATTGCATTTTATGAAATCTCGAGATACTGGTTTATCTGCTCCTGATAATAACGGAAATGCATTTTCTCAGGATCATTTCAGGAAAAGCATTAGTTTATTCTTATGTGAACTCTTGTATATCATTAAATAATTTAGAGTTAACTACTGATGAATTAGTTAAGAAATTTCGGACTCTCGAAACTATTTCCGGAGGAAACTGTTCTGTCGAAATCCGATGTAAAGTGTGAGGAACATTTTAAAACTTCTCATAACAGAGACAACACAGATAGATATCTAGTAAGATTACCATTCAATAAATCTCCATGAGAATTAGGAGATTCAACGGAATTAGGTTTGAGAAATTTTTTTCCTTTTGGAAAACAGATTAGTGAGAAAACCTGAACTGCATAACTTATATAAGGGGCTTCTTGATGAATATTTGCATTTGCAACATATGGAAGTCATACCTGATTCTGAATCTGTCGCTCCAATAGTTTATTATCTGCCTCGCCAAACAATATTTAAACCATCAAGCACCAGCACTAAATTAAGGGTTGCATTGCAAGTCACGCATCAGCAAAAACATCCAATGGATATTCACTTAATAACCTGCTACACGTAGGTCCTAGAATTCAACCACAGTTGTTTGACATTCTCATCCGATTTAGAACATATGCTTTTGCTATCTGTGCTGACATAGAAAAAATGTATAGACAAATTCGTGTGCATCAAGAACATACGAATTTTCAGCGAATTCTTTGGAGAAATCATGTGAATGAACAAATTCAAGAATATCGCCTACAAACGGTGACATACGGAACTTCCCGTGCACCCTTCTTATCAACCCGTTCTCTTCTTCAATTAGCTTTAGATGAAGAAAGGGACTTCCCAAGGGCTTCGGAAGTTATCAAATCTAATTTTTATGTGGATGATCTTTTAACAGGTGATGCATCAAGGACTGCTGCCAAAAATTTAATACATGACATAGATAATCTTATGCATAAAGGAGGCTTCATACTTCGGAAAAGTCGTCTAACATGCCTGATGTATTAGAAGGAATACGAAAAGAACTGAGAAAATGCACTTCCTTTAGACATTTTCAAGAAACAATCAAGAACTCAGACGCCGAATTTATTTACTGCATGGGAATGGTGTCAGTAAATTTCTTCTTAGTATTGTGCAGATTACATAAAAATGTGAGAATAGAAAATCGCCTATTCAAAAACTGAAATTCTGGAATATTTAGAAGCTCAGGAATTTTAATGTTTTTTTGCTACTGGTGATAACTCTTCGTGTACATTTCACGAGATTTGCTGCTTCATTTACTGGACTGTCAGTTTTTGTGGATCTGCAGTTTCCTCACTGAATACTTTTCTCTCAGAGTTCTCATCCCTTAGGGAATACCATTCCACAGTTCTCAAAGTCGTGCGTCCATGTGACAAAAGATTACAGAGCTTTAAAAGGCCAGTAAGCATACAGTTTTTGACTACTGGGCTATATCCGGCAACTAATCGCGATGATGGAACGACTTCGGCCATCTTTATAAAAATAATGCAACATCTAAATATATATATATATATATATCTTCAGGCATAAAACTACGATGGTTTTCATAAATATTCTAAAATGTTGCTACATACAAAATAAGCATTCATTCATGGTTTGGTTTATTTGATATGCCAAAGCATGCGAGGGCTTCCTGTATAAGGAAAGAAAGGGATGCTTTCCTGGAAACGTTTCTGGGGCAAACTGGCTTGTATCCATGTTACTGATGGAAAAAGCCACGTAAACGCTCATGCAGCCAACCCGTTCTCCTGGAATGGACCCAGCGATTGCTCGCTACTTTACGCTTTAACGTGGCCCTCAATCATTTATCGCCTACGAGCGGATTGATCCATTTTACGTAAATTTCTATGGAGAAAAAAGTTTTGGTTCAAAATCAACGAAGATATTTAAACACTTTTTTACCACGAATCTTCAATAAAAACATTTGACGTTCAAGACCGACGATAAGCAGTTTTATTCAAAATTTGATGGCTCTAGATACCGTTGTTTTTTCACAATACGAGAAACATACATATATTCATGCAGATTCATTATTTAATTTTCTTAAATACATTACAGAGTGATCATATTTGGTGCCAACTATTTGAAAAATGATTCAAACGCATTAGTGATGAGACGCAAAATGCCGTTGGTAGACCTTCTGGATTAGCGCTCCTTTCTGCTAAAATACACTCACGTTTGTGAAAATTGCAACACCAAGAAGGAATCGTCATAATTGAATGCAATTTAATACACAGTTGAGTGGTAGTGGTATAAATAAATGATTAAATGTTCAAAGCAAACAAACAAGAACAAGAGATCAGAATCAGTATTTTGTGTTGCCACCACGCGCCGCAGTAAGTGCTGCTACACGGCGTGGCATGGAGTCAAACAAAGTTTGAATGTCTGACTGAGGAAGAGCATTCCATATCGTTTGTACGCGTACCCAAAGTTCGTCTGCAGACGCAACAGGACGAGGATCACGAGCAAGACGCCGACCAATGACATCCCACACATGTTCAATTGGCGACATATCCGGGGAACACGCAGGCCAAGGAAGAAGCTGTACCTGCTGCGCTGCAAAGAAGGATTTAACAATCCGAGCAGTATGAGGGCGGGCATTGTCCTGTTGAAATACAGCGCCTGGCAAGCTTTGAAGGAAGGGAACAGCTTCGGGCTGTAGAACTTCACGGATATACCGGTTGCTGTTCAGATTGCCCACAATTCGTAGCAATTGAGATCGTCTATGATATGCTATGGCGCCCCAGACCATAACTCCGGGTGTTCGTCCACTGTGGCGTTCGATAATGCACTCCGGAAGGTGGCGTTCACCGGCATAGCGTCTGACACGAATGCGGCCATCATGGTACCACAAATTAAAGCGGGATTCGTCAGAAAACACGACATGCTGCCAATCAGCACGCCAGTCTCTATGCTGATTGGCCCATTGTAGCCGCAGGCGGCGATGGTCGTGCGTTAGGGGGATCCTGTATAAAGGAGTCCGTGCGCGCAGTCCACACTGCAGCAGACGTCTACGAATTGATGAAGCACACAATGAAACACCTGTAGCTATTGACCACAGTGCTGCCAATTGTCTAGAGGAAGCTGTACGGTCCGTCCGCGCCATGCGGACCAGGTGTCTATCATCGCGAGCTGACGTCACATTTCGGGGTCCACTCCCGGATTTCCGAGTTGTCCGACACTCGTCCGTCCACTGCTTCCAAACGCGCATCACTGTGCTGCTGTTACGCTGCACACGAGAGGCTACTGCACGATACGACAATCCAGCTTCACGAAGGCCGATGATTCTCCCTCGTTCAAACTC
Organism: Stegodyphus mimosarum; assembly: GCA_000611955.2. Lineage (NCBI taxonomy): Eukaryota > Metazoa > Arthropoda > Arachnida > Araneae > Eresidae > Stegodyphus > Stegodyphus mimosarum. The sequence goes on from KK116142.1 coordinate 55,707, forward strand.
TGTAAGTTGTTCAAATCTCGCTCTCTTTCGTCGACGAGGCATAAGTACAGATTGAGTTAACGTTTACCACTAGCAGATAACCACCGATAACCATACACGCCTCGCTACAGCCGTCTATTTATTCGGATCCATCAGCCGTTCAGAGGGCGCTGCTCAGCATACGCATGCGCTACGGATTTGCAATTCTAATCATTTGCATATCATGCGCTACTTTGCATTTCCTGAAAATTTCAGCTCACTCGCGTAAGTCCTTCATGGTGTTGCAATTTTCACAAACATGAGTGTAGAAAGATGTAAACGAATATTATCTCATTAAATTGCTGATTGTTAGAAATTTACTTATTTTTATGTTAGAATGCTCGGTTCCCTTGCTAAAAATAATTTACATCTAAAAACGTTATTTAATTCACCTCGCCGGGTTTTTCTTTTAATCTCTAATTTGACCTTTGGCCAGAGTTTGCCCAGGCATGGGATAAGTCGAACACCTCCACAGTAAATCGTTTGGGATCGCAATGTTTTAACGCGGGCGATCGAAACATACGTATTAATCGTTTGACATAATACATAAACCATCTCTGAAAGTGAGCAGGCAATTTCTAAGAATCTAAAAAAACATTCGTTGAATTCGTCTTTGTTAGACACCAATCTCAGCGAGACAATAATCATTTAGAACTGTGGGTGATCGTCTTTGACAGGGTTCACTGTATTATGCTTCATACATATCCATCCCAGCAAAACTATTTTTTCTTGGACTGGATGTGGAAGAAATTTAGTCACTTCGCATTAAAGATCTTTGTTTTTACTTTACTTCGAACGACTGAAAATAGCTACTTCTTTAAAAATGCGTAGGGGAAAATTAAACGATATAGGTTTTATTCTATAAATATGCTACTTAACAAAAACATGTTACAACGTTCATTTACACTCAATATTTCAGTTTCTGGAAGCAAAAACAATAGAAGCCTTTCACCTCAGGGAGGTAAACACACTTTGGCATCCTTCCCATTCAGAACGTTCACATTTCTGAGAATACTGCACTACGGAGCGGAAGGACTGCATTATTGCGTCATGCCCAACTGTGCCGAAGGATTGCATCATCAAGAAGTCGAAACAAAACTTCTGATGAGAAGTGTTGCTAAATGCTACGCAAACTGCAAATACATTAGTTCTATTGCGTACACCTACAAGCAAGATTCATTTTCGCATAATAAGCTATAAATTTTACTTCTACAATAATTTATTCCACTTCCAATTCTATATAAAATCATAAATAAATTTATTACTTACCAACGGCACAAAATTTCGGGGAGTAAAAATAAACTACCGAAAAGAATTTTTATAATTGTTTATAACGTTTCTGGTATCCAGGCCTAATTTTAATGGCTAGGGCCACCACTCGAGAATTATATAATTCAATCTTGTTTATGCATAATTGCTAATATGTATTTATAGATAAGGGTAATATAAAAACAGACAAACTTTTGCCACATTTTGGAGGTTTAGATTCTAATTACACAAAAATCCTGTGTTATAGATATTTAAATTTATGAAGTAAAAATAATTTTAAGTATTCTAAAATATGCATATATGTAAATAAAAATCAGAAAAATTCCAGGTAAAATTCTTTTTTTTTTTTTTTTTTCAAAAGGGATAATGAAGCACATTTTTCAAGTCACAAAAGCACAAACTGCAGCTTAGAAGATACATAACAAAAACTCCCAAGCATATTTTCTAATTTTAGAACTAATCAAAACTTAACATCGAAATAATGTTAATCCTCTTTCTGTGCAATTAAAAATAACCTGACTCTTTTCAGAACAAAATTTTTATTTAATAAATTACACAAAACAAGCAAGGATTATCTAATGGAAGGACGCCTTTGCAGAGTTTCTATGAGAAACTGACTCATATTCACATTATTATACATGTGTAGAATCACAAAAACATCCATTTACTAGGCTCCCAACCAGGATTATACTACCAAATGTTCAGTAGTCTTAATTACTTAGTCAATAGGTGATCTAAAGAGCAAAATAGTTTTGTTTCTTGAAGAAAAATCACATGTCAGACTACTTCAAAAAGCACATATTTCTCCAAAATTTATGTCAGTGTGGGCTGAATTTTGCCTAATTTTAAATTCATGTTGGCATGCTCTTTTTTTTCATGTTAACAAAATTATTAACTACATATTGTGGATGTTAAACATTTAGAATTTGCAATGATGACCTAGTTACCAATCTGTATTTATGTTTTGTTTTACAGATTAACTTAGTAAATAAATCTTCATGCACAGATTTCAAATTGTATTCAATCAATCTAAAGTATGTTATTATTGGCTACAGCAGTCATGTTTCAGGTACCTTAAATCATAGTTCTCGAATATATTTTATTTATATCTTATTTCATGCCAGCATGCACTAAATACATGTTTTTAATATGACATTTAGAAGAGAATTGAAATCAGCATCAGGTATTTACTTTAGAACACTTATCAAAATAACAGGTTGTACGATCAGCATTCCTGAAATTTAAAATATTGGTACCTAGTTGATAATTTAAAACCGATTAGCAATCATACAGCTTAAAAAAAGGCCCTATTGGAACCTATAGTTTAAAATGATCCCAAAATCTGGAGAGACAAGCTGCGATTCCTAGACAAGACAAAAAGTTGATGACAAGCAGTAGAAGTAGTCAAGAGTTTTAAGAAAAGTAATGGCAAATGTTAGCAGCAATATGCATACAGCCCAAAAGCACAATTCCTAAAATTATATATATTGGGGGAGAAGGGACTCTGAAGTTTACACTAAAAAACTTCGAACACCCAACAACTGCTCATTCATGACATGAATGCATAAGAAATTTCTTTAAAATTTCTTCCTCAGACTCAAACAGATACAATTTGTAGCCAAGGAATATTTTAAGGCAAATTAAGCTCATTTTTATTTCACTGTGTTGCAAATATATATAATCGTACAATTTAGACAACCATGTGCCATACCATTCCTAAAAAGTAATTTTTACAGAAAAAGTCTTAACTTTTTATATTAAAAAAATGAGGAAGGGACATGACTCTGTAAACAATCTGATGTAATTCCAACATTTAAAACATCAGCATACTTGGAATTACTTAAATAACTGCAACATCAATGCCTATGGTCTTCGCAAATTAAGTGTCACAACATAAATATGAGAAAATGTAACACATAAAATTTATAGAATTCTTTTTAAAATACACATTAGCTTATAATGCAACTTTTTCTTATCTATCAACTTCAAATAAATATCTGGTAATATAAACCTTAGAAAGTCGTAGCAAAACCATCTAGCCACCATTTGCTACAGTGTTTAAGCCCTTCTCACAATTCTTCCTGTATTTGTTTACAGAATTAAATCTTTCTCATAGAAAGCAAAAGAAGTCTTACAGTCTGGTGAAGAGCAACTACCACATTAATAGATGCAAAGAAGTGCTGAAAAACTTTCTTAACAATTCTTCACATGTTTAATTGATTAAAAAAAACTGCCATAAAACAACATAGCATCAAGATAGACACCAATAATCTTCTTCCTATGATCCTTTAAGCTAATTCCATTTACTTTTTCAAAATTCTTTAGGCTCAGTAAATAAGAGTGTAAATGATTGGTAAGGTATCTAAAATAAACATTATCGTCAAATTGTTTTGCTACATTAGAAATGTACAAATCACTACTAGTAGGTTAGTCTCATTTCTTCTGAAAATTTGTTAAAGCACTTTGTGAACTTCTGCATCACTTTCACCAAGTTTATATCAAAATTTTACACACACAATTTGCTCTTCCTCCATATCCATACATATAATTCATGTGTGATAAAATTACAAAGCACACCAACTGTGATGTGTCGCAGTTATGTGACAGGCTATTTTGTGTCATCATCTAGCTGAGTATAATAAGAACGTAAGTGATTGGCAAGATTCTCATATCTTTGCAAACTCTGGGGTAGCCTCTTGTAAATGCCTTACAACTGTATTATCAAATACATTGAAAAGCCAAAGGCATGAAACAGGTACCTAATAGCATTGTAATCCATCTTAAAAGACTTTTGCAGTTAGCCAAAAGTTATGGCACATACGTAATAATTGTCTAGTTTTAATTCACATGTTATATGCTGAAGGGAAATGGTGGCTCTGCAGAGGACTTTCCAAGGGAAAACTAGTTCATACTCACATTACACATGGTGACAACAACAAAAATATCCATGCACTCAGCCTGTTCACTAGGATTTAAACCTGGGTAAAAACTATAACTGCTCAATGGTCTTAACCACTAGGTGGATTCAACAACAGGTGCACTTTCAATGACTGGCTTGTAAAAAAAAAAAAAAAAAAAAATTTTGGGTTTTATTTTAATTTTTTTGATAAATCTTTAAGATTTAGTTGGTCGCTTTTTTAAAAAAAAGTCGCATGCACTTCTACTCACACTTATCTAATGTATATCAGCAAATGTTGCCTACTTGTAAATAATGTTTTAATAATATTTATATTTTTTAAGTGTCAAGTATTTTTTAAATATATAACAGCTATGAATTTCTACTACTCTTGTGCAGTCACTGCTTGTAAACATAAAATACTATTGAGAGAGATATATAAATTTGAATAGCACTTTCAATACAATGGTATCTGTAAACTCTTTTTTGTGAAAATCGATAGCTATTTACTTTTACAAGCTAACAAGCAACATAAAAATGTACTGCTTTTAAATGTATAGAATTACAATCAGTGATAGTTTCTAAAGTCAAATGAATAAAATCACGACTTAAAAACAATGACTTTAGTCACCTTATTAAAATCACTGACAATGATAATAGTAACACAAAGAAAAGTTTTTAATTAAATATTTTTTACTGTTAAAATGCCTCAAAGTTTGTAACACACATTTATATGCCTCAAAGTTTGTAACACACATTTATATGCCTCAAAGTTTGTAACACACATTTATATGCCTCAAAGTTTGTAACACACATTGATATGTGTGTATATATATATATACATAAATGTGTGTTACAAACTTTGAGGCATGTTAACACTAATAACATTTTAACATAGTAACATTTTAACAGTTATATATATATATATATATCCTTCAGATTTCATGCAAGTAAATTTTGCTCTGGAAAAACTATAATACTGTATCACTTAATACATTATTAATCTTCCTTCTCCAAATCTTATTCCAGGTATTCTATTATTTTTTTGGGAGGGGGCTACAGATTTTTTACATCAATTCAACATGTAGAAATGCCTTTTAACATACAGAAAAACAATGCTGATTTTTAAACTTATACAAATGATTCAAATTCTATTTAAATAAAATTTCAATGAATAATTTCTCTTTTACAGTTATTTATAGGCTTTTATTGCATTAAAAAAATGGGCAGAAATTTATACATTTAAAGCTACAGCATGGTTCCACAGCTTTTTAATGATAATTTGATTTAAAAATTAGACCCAAACTATATGAAATACACTGCTAAATGCTATCATTGCAAATCACTAAACATACTAATATATGCAACTAGACTGGTTTGAAGATTCCAAAAATATATAAATTGTAAGCAGAACTCAGAACCAGTCTACTTTTCCAATGATATTTGAGATTATTCTTTATGATACAGAAATTTATTTCGATATTTTTATATTACAGAAGTATAGTTTATACATTTTTGCATAAAAACAATGTGACTTAATAAATTAAAGAGAAAATTTAATTTTACCTACAAAAAATTCTGTGATGGACAATCTCTTCTCCAGTTTATTATCTGCAAACAAGATATGCACACTACTATAATACAGAGAAATAACAAAATTCTTGCATATTATAGCCTGTTATCATACATGATGCATATTTCTCAAATTATTGTTTTCAATTCAATTTTCTAGAATAAATATCTTAATGTTTTATCTTTTATTAGGTATTTATATTTTTAAATTCCATTATTTATTCCTGTCTCTCACCCCCAAAACATTAAAAATTAAATTATGCAGTAAAAGTAACAAACTAAAGACTTATCTTCATGTATTCAACTAAATGCAGAGAAATCGGTTTAAAAAATAGGAGCTCAAATTTACATATATTACTTTCATTTTATGATAAAAAATTCATATTTATTGCACATTTTGAGACACTTTCAATATAAGTATCCAAGTTCCCCTTTCTTACTTTCATATAAATGTGGAAGGAAAAGAAGGCATTGATAAGATGTGTGTGTATCCATTCACCAATGATAATTTATTAAGCTAGGGGGGAAAAAAAAGACTTTAAATAACACAATTATAAAGAAATTTTGTGATGTTTTTGAACACGAAGTGTTGGACAAATATATACCAATGAAATGCTAACATGCAATGGAAGACAAAAACACCTATGTATTTTGATATAAAAACAAGGCAAAACATAAATCAGTTTAATACATACATGTATCTTGAATAATAGATAAAAGAATAATTTACATGTCACTGCAGACCAAGAAACTCTTGTAATGTTCAGAGAAAAATGATTTGAAAGAGTCATGCCGAAGGCTACACAATCTTATATTCTTCACTAGGCACATTTCTCTTTGTATGCCATTATTATCATAGTTCCATTGCTTCATACTGACAGCAGCACTTGCAAGGCTCTAAAATTGCTTCACAATAAAATTGTTCAATAGTTATATATATTCTACACCTGCACAAAATATCATGATTCACCATTTCCAGAATCTTCATTATCTTCATCATATTCTTCCTCATCATCATCTTCCTCTTCATCATCCATATCATCACCATAGTCATCATCATAAAAGTCAGTCATATCTGCCTCCTGTTCAGAAGGCTTTGCTGTATGTTTAATACAATATTCTTCAAGAGTAGTAGGCACTATAACATTGTCTTTTACTGCTTCTGCATGCGTTGCTGACACTTGTTTCCTAAGCAACACAAAAATGTTCATTTTATTCTACTATGAAAAGGCACTCAAAAATAGTTTTTAATTAGTTATAATACTGAATATTGTCTTAGAAGCATCAATATAATAAATATCACTTGGAATATCTCAGTAATGTAAAAAAGCATACTTAATATATATTTATTCAAAATTAATTTTTATATTCTGAAATCTGTAAAATAAAGTGAAGTATAATAATATATCTAGACTAATGGTTCAAAAAAGGCATAAAAATATTTATTAGTTTAATAAAAAAACTCAAACACTAAAATATTTTTCAGAATTTATTCTATTGCGGAGAATTATTACAATGCTTGCAATTTTATAACTGTCAAAACACTTCTTTCCCACTTTCCCTTGATCAGAGTAAAGGTCTGGAGAATTAAAGCAACTCATCTTACCTGTGACAATTACATAAAACTGTGACAGTAAATATGAATTAACAATTATAAAGGACTGTAGCACATTTGAAAGACAAAATTTTTAGCTCTCAAATGCTTTGAAGAAGTGACAATTTACTCACATAAATTTAAAAAGGATACAATAAGAAGAGAAACATTCAATGTATAAAATACTTTTTAAATAAAATTTCTTATTCCTAATCCTAACTTTTTTTTAAGGACAAGGGCTACTTATCTACCTCATGACTATTGCAATATGACAAACATCACTCTTTTTATAATTAACAGAAATTATTTTAAAAATTCAAAGATAATCATGCTTAGTACTTTTGTACATAGGATAATAAAATGATGTCTCAGAATGCATAAATTTATAAAACAGTGAATCAAGTTTTAGAAATTCTTAGCACAAATCCAGATAATAATAAAAACTGCAGTGATGCTAAAGATAATGAAAAAAATGGAAAAAGACAAAGCGAAAATCGGTCAAGACAAAGTCTTGGTTTTAATTTGTTCTGATTATGGCAAAACTCAGAAAGGCTATTTGCTTTAAGGGAGGTTAGCCTTCACAGATGATTTTTAAAGAAAACTGGCTATCATTCACACGTATAAAAGGAAAACTATAAAAACTCCCCTGAAGCTAATCTGTTTGATAGGATTTGAACCTGTGTCGAACTGCTAGTGTTCAACTGCTGAAATCTCAAAGCTCTTTAATACTTAGAGCAATACTTTGATGCTTCTCTCCTGAGTCTTTTGTTGATTAAAAATTGGCATGATTGTATAGTTCCTGAGTTACAGGCCTCTCATAAAGAAAACACATATTAAAAAAAATTAAGTCTCATAACAATGCACGTTAAAAAAATTTGATAACCTGTGTAAATTTTTATGGAATTTGTTTATTCCTGTTTTAAAAATATTTTTGTGATGCAATAAAATTTTGTATAAATTATATATTTAAATGAAGCAAGCAAATTTTATCTATTAATAAGACGGTTAATTAAAATGTTGTTAAAAGTAGTACTCGTGTACATATCTTTAGAATACCATATAAACAATTTCAGAAAACTTTATTGAAACAAAGTCTGTAATAAATGAGGCAGTTACAGTCCTAGTTACCTCAGATAAAGTTCTACTGTAGTAGATAATTAAAGCAGAAATTAATATTTCCTCCATTATAAAAATTATAGACAAGGACAAAAAGGTGCACTGTAAGTTTTTTTTTTGGGGGGGGGGAGTTGTTAATGTTTTTAAAAAAGTCCAAAATGCATTCACAAAAATTAATAAGTTACCTCAATTAAAAAAGATACTTCACACAATACCTGCAAGCTCTAAATTTTGTCTATTTTCAATACAGGTTATATCTACGATACTTCCTGAAGATGAAAGAAGTTTAGTAGAAATAATAAATGTGTACTGAAAAACCGAAAATTAGTTAAATCACTTAAAGTATAATACTCTGAGGTAATCGTATGAAGGGAACAGTTGACTAAAGTTTAATTTCATATATTTTTACAAAGCTAAACATATAATTAACTTTAAATTGCAGAATGAGTGCTTTACAATATAAAAATATACTGCTTGATAGAGGCAACTGATTTTTTTTTAATGAATAAATTTACATTTCTTGACATTCTATACTTTTCAACACAAATTTTTTAATATGGTTAACACTTTTTCTACTATTATTACTTTTTAGGAACATTATCTGAACATTTCCTATAAAAGAATTCAATGAATTTTGCAGTTCCTCTAACAAACTGCTGTAAAAAAAATTTATTGTAAAAATAAGTTTACAATAAGATTTCCAAAATCAGTACTAGACATTAAAATATCAGACCAAGTTACAAATTAGAAATCCATTGTCTTAGTTAATTCAACATTACACATAAAAGAAACACAAAAAAATATTATGATTGTGCCATATATACCATTCCATACTAGCTTGGACATAAGATAGCCTAAAAATGTGATAATTAAGCATTTTAAAGACATTTTTTGGCGGGGAGAAGAATGGTTTTGTACATAACCATATTTATGTTTGGCGAAACAAATAATTAAAAGAACTAATCATGAAGTAAAAGTGAGCAAATATATCTTTGTCTGAAGTCAATGTTACTAGGTAAGTGATAAATTGCATTATTTTTACTATATAATGACTACAGTTCCATTTTAAAGGGGGGGGACATTATCTTTTATTCAGGCTAAGTTAGGTTAACTGATTAAGGCAAAGCAACTCAAGAGCTGCTATCTGCCTATGGAGAGTGATGCCTCATGAAGGACTTTCTAAGGCCAACTGCCATGAAAACCAACCGCAGCCATGCTGTTTGCCGGGATTTGAACCCAGGTCGAACTACCAGTGTTCAGCGACTTTATCGCTTGACTACTGGTGAGCTGTCTTTTATTTAGACTAATACATAACACTCAATAAGTTATGCACATATTTCATAATTTACAACAATACATGTACCATATATTTCTGAATACAAGCTGACAGAGTAGTGTTTTTTCAAAATTTACTCAAAATTCAAATATAAGCCAAAACAAAGAATATACATATATATATATATATATGTTTTTTTAATTCTAGTAATATTCAAACATGCAGCCATGAGGGAAAAAATATTGCCGAACAGATAAAACAGGTGAAATATTTTCTTTCCAATTAAATCGCTGTAAAGTACACCAAATACCAACAATGATAGTTTTAATTCTGGTAACCCTATTTGAAACTAGCACATTTTTTCCATTCACTCCGATTGTCTTGAATACAATCACTGTTACCTGTGCTAGTCTTCCTTTTCTATGTTACTTTATTTTTTTGTCTGAAACATTAGCGAGAAGAGAAATTCTTATAAAGCTAATTTCAAACTACAGACGATCATGTTTGCTGAAATTTTAGCAATAGTTTGCCTACACGGAATACATTGGCGAGTGGAGAAAGTCGGACAGAAATTTCACCATCATACATTTTGGTTTTGCCGATAGTGAAATAAAACAGCATTATAAACAAATTTGAAAATCAAACAACCCATTTTCATAAAGCAAATAACTGATTTTATTTAATATTAATTTTTTTCAAAAACTAAAGGAATAAAAAAATGCAATATTTAGTTATTTTTCACTTGGCCCTGGCTAATGGAAAAGTACCTTCGTTTTTTGTGAGATTAGTGGATCCGAATATAAGCCGACCCACGTAATAAAGCTTTAGAAAACATCTCAAATTTCTCAGCTTATGCACAGAAATATACTGGTATACATACACATACATCTCAAACATTAACATTTTCTCACATCATCATCCTTTTTTCATTTTTCAGACAGAAAACATCTAACAGCCTCTTAAAACAATAGCTTAAAATTTATACATTAATATTTAACATAGTCACCTTATAATATTTTCATATTCTTTGTCTTTTCCTTTAGATTCTTTCCAGCGCCTGTACATGACAGAAGCATCAACATTGGCAGGAGAATATGTATTTGGTTCATTTAGTAGTGATATCACACTTAATAAAATAGTTCTAGGGGAAAAAATTAAATAGTTTAATTATAATTTGAATGCAACATTTCAATAACATGAAAATTGTACACCAAATTACATTAAAAAAATACATAATAAAATATGAGTAATGTCTAAAAGCTAAGAATGGAAAAATCTCTTAAAAGCTAAAAGACTGTTCTCAAAGAAATTGTTTACTTTAATTTTTATATAAATAAAATGCTTTGTTAACCCCCTCCCTGCAAAAAAGGCCACAAGGCAAAAATGTAAATATATAATGTATATGATATATTTCTTTGCTGCCTTAATTAAGCATTTTTAGTGAAAAATTCCTTTCCCCCCCTTCTTATATTTTAAAATCAACTAAGAACACGTTGTGGGAATGGTTTATGCAACAAGACTCTAAACTTGTCAGAAGATTCATTAAAGCAAGGTCAAGGACTTTGGTAGAACATAAAATTAACTTTATTTACAATTAAAAGATAAAATACAAAACTAAATACATGGTGATAAGCAGATGTCAAATGTTGACCACGATCAAGCAGGAACATTGAAGTACAGGAGCAAGGGAATCTCTTGACGAAAAGTTTAAGTCTTTACACTTGCACTACAGGAAGTGTGAACTGTTACAGCGCAGCGAACATGAATACTGCATGCAAGTGTTAAAAATGCAAATATTCTTGTCAGAATTCAAATACTCTGCCACAATGTAAATACATCATTAAACATGAATATAAAATATTTCTAATCAGATGCTCATAGGGACTATTTACCTAAGGAAAGAGATACTTTCCTGGAGGAATTCCTAAGGGAAACTGGCTTATATTCACATTGTTACACATGAGAAAATCAGTACTATTCTGTTAGAGTGGCATCAGTTAAAGATGAAAGGAAAACAATGCAACAACAACACTAAATATTGTGACTTATTTCCAATTTTCACTTAATATATTACCACACGTTACTTTTTTGCCATATTTCACCATTTTTAGTACGAGAAACTACACAAATTGGAAATTACCTAATGTCGAAGAAGCTGTCATAAGATTCCTTCAGGACAAAGGAATAATTTACAGCAATTGACTTTGTACTCAAAATAATTCGCTGAAGTTAACTTTTGACTCAAATAAAGCTCCTATATGGCGTTGTTACATACATTCTTGCTGTGGAAAAAAAAAAGACTGAGAACAAAAACATGGTTTGAAGGCTTGCATCTTTTTTTTCCTCAATGCCCTTAATTTTTATCTATCTGTGATATCAGGAATTGGCAGTGACTGAATTTTGCCAACTTCAGTTAAGAATCAGCCATAATATAACAGTAGACTCAAATAACTACTTGAGGGAGGTAAGTGCAAATAGTTTGATGTCTTGTAAAAAAATGAAATCACTGGAGCCAACAAAATCATAGAAACAGATGAAAGTCTTTTCATAAAAAGAAAAAACAACGTTAGATGTCTTCTTCCCGAACAATGGGTGTTTGACGGTTTATGTCAGGAAAGCAAAGAATTTTAGTTTTTTCTGGTCGCTGTTCCCGATCACTGTGCTACAACATTGATGACTGTCATTCAGGAAAACAATGTGGATGGCAGCATTATATTTTCAGACCGCTGAAAAGGACATGTGAATTAAGAAATGCTGGGTATGAACATTTCACCACAAATCACAGATATAACTTTATAGACCTCAAAACTGGATGCCATACCCAAACTGTGAGGCAATGCTAAATGGAAAAATAAACGTTAGCCAGGGTTGCCACTCAAACAGGAGAATGAAAATCCCCAACTTTTCCACATTTTCCAGGTGTGTTTTAAGAAAATTCCAGTCTATCTGCATAATGCACTTTGGCTGTGCTAAGAGGAAAATTAATCACGGTACCACTTGAAAACATAAAAATTTGCCCATTATATATGATTTATATATATATATAATATATTTAATCCCCAAAGCATTACTATTTTAACTATAATCGGAGTTGTTTTCTCCACTGAAGATTGAAATTAGAATCTGACCAATGTGGATAATTTTTTTTTCAGGCATTTTTCAGTTAAACGAAAAAAATAAATCTATTTAATGATATTTTAAAATAAATTCAGGTGTTTTGTATTTATTTAGCAACATACTTAAGCAAAAAATATGAGCATTAAATTTTGTGATGCTTCGTCACCATACTGCTAGAATTAGTTTCAGGATTATGCCAGAGAAAAATTCCTGAAATTTGAAAGTATTATTTACTAATAATAAATAAATTTAGAGGGAAGAAGCAACATATAAATGACATGAATAACATTAAAATAATTAAGAAATGAATTACAATAATCAACGATATTTTGGCGAATATAGTTATATTAAATGGTTAGCCTGGATGACTGATTACTATTTTTTATTTTACTGCAATATGACAAATAAGGCATATATTAAAAAGAAAAAAATTTTTTTTAAGATTTTGTAGTAAAATCCTATATGGCACGATTTTGAAAATTTCCAAGAACACCAAAATGACCCGTTCACAGCTCATCACAATGTCGCCAAATCCCGTATGTACTGGATGTGGAAGTTAGAATAGAATACATGGAGGCTATTCTAACCTCCATGGTACTGTATACTAGGATTAAGCCAATTTTGTTTTTATACGAGAATACGTATTTTCTTTAGTACAACATGCACTGCACATGCGAATCTCTCCATTCTCGAGGTTTCTGGAAACTTGCTTTACCTTTCTAAAAGACAATCTGATTCGACTTGCAAAAATTGGCTCTATGCCAGCTGCTCGAGTGATGCTCACGCGCCCCAAGAAAGTGATAGCTTCCAACGTCGGTGCAGAACTCTCATTTTGGGGGGGGGGAATCGCTGTGTGAAATTCCCTGACTTTTCCAGATTTTGACTAAAATATTTAAATTCTCTGAATTTTTTGGTCAATTTTCAAATTCCCTGACTTTTTCCGGTTTACCAGGTAGCGTGGCAACCCTGGTTAGCGGGCCACTGCTCACCAAAATTTCAATTCATACTTGATAGAATTTTGTGGTGTTGGTTATATTCAAAAACTGAAATTTATTCTAGAATATTGAATGATATTTGTAATTTATACCACTTGTTTAGATTGAATTTTCCTTTGTTTTGTTATTTTTCATTTATCTGTAGAATATTCTAGATTAAAAAATTAAAAAGAAAAATTTACTTTCTTTAAGAATCATGAAATTAAAAAAAAAAATTACTTTTTTACAGAGGTAATTTTTTTAGTCTTTTGAACTCTATTATTATTTTATAATTTTATACTTAGTAACAATTGGTGCCCCCATCCCCAAAAAAAGGGACACATTTTTACCTGACGTCGCTCTAAAGGAATAGTACAGAATAATCAGCCATGAAGCCAACCCATCTAATTGGGAGTGAATCCTAAATTAAGACATGAATTTAAGTAAAGAATTATACTAATGGGTACTCCTTTTTTATAACGGTCTTGGTAAGAAAATAATTACAGTAATTTTGTCTTTAAGAAAGTGCAAATTGTATTAATTCAATATTTACACAACACAATTTATTTAATGTATATAGAGAGAAGAAATTTTCATTCCTGGGTTCCCACAAAACTTTGCAGCACACTGCCCTATAAATGCTTTCTCACAATTTTCCAGTGAGGGAGCAAATAATACGAAAATACTAAAAATTAAATAAAATAACAAGTATTACACAGTTTTTACTTTTTCAAACTGATAACATTCGGTTTATTGCTATCATCTCCTCTACATACAACAGCTCATTCTGAAGCAGACCAAAGCTATTTTTAAAGTTGTCAAACTATAATTTAGACAGATTATAAATTTTTAAAAAATATCTGAAAGCCTTTCAGATTCTACATTGCGCCCTAAGGGGCATTTTTATAACATTTTGTGTGTTACCTTTATTTGTTATATATCATTTTCTTTTGACTTAAATTTAATTCAAAAGCAATATTGCAAAAGAACTTTAAATGTAAGCACCTCTAGAATTTCTGATACACAGTCTCGCGTGCTGGAGATAAAAAACTTTTTTTCCCCCCTGTTCAGTGCTGCCTTTGCTCACTTTTACATCGTTGAGTTTGTTAATCAAAAAATCACTAAAGTTTTACAAAATATGAAATAAATAAAACAACAAATTCCAAGTTTGGGCTTCCGGATGCCTAAATTCGGGTGGAAACATACGTTATTCAAAATTTGATGGCTCTAGGTACCACTGTTTTATCACAATGCAAGAAACATACACTCTATAACAAAAAAATCAATGTGCCAAGAAGGAATCATCCAATGTCTTTGAAATTTTGTACACATAAATGTTTTGACCAAATATGCACATGATTAAAATTTGGTGTGAAGAGAATGAATAGTGATATCCAAATCAGAACTGCGCATCCAGCAGATGTATATAAGGAGCTGTTCTTGAACTGTTGTGAAAAATTTCTGCTGCATTGTGATTTAGGATACCTTACAAAGACTGAAAAAAATGCCTTGCCGCAGGATTCGACCTCATTACGAGCAACTGCCAGACTTTGAAAGAGGTTGTATCACTGGACTGAAAGAGGCAAGTTGATTGGAGAATCGCTCGTCATATGAGTCGAAGCGATGCGGCGATTAGAAGACGCTGGCAAGAATGGATGGAGAATGACAAATTTCGGCATCATGATGGTAGCAGTTGACCTAAGGCCACAACGGATCGGGAGAATAGAGTGATTATCATATCAGCTGTCACAGCACCTGATTCATCGCTATCAACCATCAGACATGCGACACGCACATGAATGTCCACCATGACCATTCACAGACGGCTGACAGAGCGAAATCTACGCTCGCACCAACCTGTTACGTTATAAATGTCCGATTCTCTCTTCAAATTGTTGCCACCAAACATTATCGCCCTGTATTACATTCAAAGAAATTAAATAATGAAGAATCTGCATAAAAGTATATATATTTCTCTCATTGTGATAAAACGATGGTACCTAGAGCCATCCAATTTTGAATAACGTATGTTTCTATGGGCATCTGGAAGCCCAAGTATGTATGGGCATCTGGAACGTAAGGGCATCTGGAAGCCCAAATTTGGAATTTGTTTTATAATCTATTTCATATTTTGTAAAACTTTAACGAATTTTTTATTAACAAACTCAAAGATTTAAAAGCGAGCAATGGCAACACTCTATTGGGGGGGGACTTTATCTTCAGCCCGCGGAACTGTATATTGGAAGCTGTTAAGATATGCTCATTTAAAAATTATTTTGTGATATTGCTGTTGAACTGAAATTTATGGCTTAAGTGCGAAGAACATGATATTTAATAAACAACACACAAAACGTTAAAAAAAGGCCCTTTGGACATAATTTAAAATCTGAAACATTTCAGATTTTTTAAAAAAATTTTATTTATTTATTTGCTACACAGCATCCTTTGAGTGGCTATGATACAAGGAACATATCCCTCAGACTCTGTTCTTTCTTTTTAGGCCAGATTTTCCCCCTTCATTTATTTTTTGCAGTTGCATTTAAAAAATGCCTATTAAAAAAATCAAGCAAATCATTTGCTAAGATTTTCCTATATTCATAAAATGAAAGATATTTAGAATACCTATGTGTTAAAGCAACTTCCTTGAGGCAGTCTGGCAATTTTGTTCAGAAGAGGGAAATCATAACTGCAAAATTATTCATTATATACAAGCATACATATTTAAATTTCAATTAGGTATTTATTTCCAAAACCAATAAACCTACTTACAAGCTGGTTTTTGTTTCTTTTGAAAGAAATTACATGGTAATTGCTTTAACAAAAGATTCAAAACAAATACTCTCTTTAGTATTCTGGGGCAAAATAATGTGTTCCTTCAGAAATTTTATTGCAGTTACATTCATTGCAAGCAAATTCCACAAGCCCACACTTTAATACAGATTTTAAGACAAAAAATATCACGATAACCATAAAAATTACTGGAATTTGGGATATATTTTTTAAAAAGTGAAAAGAAAAAGAATGCACATGAAAATGGTCATTTCACATTTTATGCTCTCCATAAAGCTTGGTTACAAAGATTATTTATGAAAGAAGGGGATCTCATACTCTATAGTTTTTTGGAGGGAAGGAAAGCCAGTATAAAGCTAAAAAAGCATTACATATAATTTTCAACTTCAGTTATGTGTGATATAAATTATTTTTAGGACTTTGTACACCCACATAAAAGCAAATAATAAAATACATTAAACTAAGACTTTACATTAAATGCTAATAAGACAATCTGAGAAAACTTTCAAAGGATAATTAAGATTCCTTTATAAAATGGAATAAAAGTAACCATACCGAACATTTTGTGTTGGATTCCAGCGTTCACATGGAAGCTCACCACTCTGGGGATCATCGATCGGTGGGTGAAGAATAGATATACATAGGTCTCCATTCTAAATATATTAAAAATCAAAATGAACGACAAAAATGGCATATTAATTAAACATTTAAAAAAAAAGGAAAGTTATTAGACTCTCTTTTTAAAAGCAGAGAAAACTATCTGCTCAGATATCCTACGATTCCTAATCAATACAAAATAGTATGGAAGACATTACTTTATCGATTGTTATTCCTTTATTCATAGCTGCGAACTCTTCCAATTTTTCATCACATTTTCCAGCAGATTGCCTTATCTCCTAGTTTTCGATATTTAGCCTTTCTCAAGGAAAATGCTTCCCAGCAATTAATGAAACAAATTGCATTCTTCCACCCTTAGTGATTTTCAGCATAATTTTCATCATTAAATTTTTTGTATCTGAATTGTCTTAATCTAGCAGACATTTGTAGAACTTTTATTGAAGCTTCAACCAATGCTTAAAATTAGTTAACATTTCTGTTTAATTTTGTCTAACATCAGTATAGGAGCATTAGTAAGTTTGTCCATACAACAGTATGCACATTATTTATTATTTTCCTCTTATTTAAACAGTATTCTGATAAATAAGAGCTTTTCTTCTGTATTCAGGATCTTCTTGGCATGAAAATTAAATGAAGTTAGTCAAAAAGCATAAAATTTAGAATATCTAATTAAATATTAATCTATTTTATATCAGATTCATATCATACATAGTTCAACAATGACGCATGCATTATAAATGCATTAAGTCAATAAGGAGTTTTCTTGAAAGGGTGTTGATGCGCAGCATGAAAACTTCCCAGTTTTTCAGATTTTGAGGTTAACAATGCTTGCATATGCGTGTGATGACATAATTTTGTTTGTTGCAGAAATTTGGTATTATATGAGATCCTGACTAGGAAAGGTATTATTTTGCAGTCGCTGGTAGATTGAGGTTAGAAGATCACTGAAAACATCGATTATGTAGTAGAAGATGAAAGGAACTTTTGAAGAATCATAAAATCACTTGATAATTCAAACATATCTTTATTACTTATTGATTACCCTATTAAATAGCATATCACAATAGAGACAATTTTTATTTCAATATATTACATTTTTAATTATGAATAGAAGCAGTCAAGAGACATCCTTAAGCTAGCAAGTGAAGGCAGCAAAAGAGAGAGCATAGTTGGATTGAAGAGATGTTTATAGTAAAATTTTTTATTAACCTGATTAACTAAAAACTATATGCAATGCAGATGACATAGCGCAGAATTAGTTTTCAGATATGATGCAGTTTTTTAAAAGTTATAACTAATATGTAAAATATGAAACAACTTGCACACAACAAAATTATGAAAATTAATTGGAATCAATTGGCAATATGTCTTCAAGTTCCTAAATTTTAATTAAATGAAAGGATACGCTTTGCTGCGTCACTCTGTTGCAAGTTACATTAATCTTTCCCTGCAGTTTCTCTACACTATGACATCTTTAGCACAATCGATGCTCAAGATTAATACAATGAATTTCCGACTACAGATAGAACCAAAGTTTGTAAGCATTGCTTTTTCTCACTTGCTGCTGCATAAATAAAACACGACTCTCGCTTCGCCTTCTTTCTTCATTGTCTAAAATGTAATCGAAATGTGGGGCATGTTTAGGAACTTTAGTGTTTTACCAGTTTTGAGCAGAAATGTACTTCTGAATAACTGCTCTTGCACAAAAATAAAAATAATATTTTAACCACCAAGTCAAATTGTAATTTCACACCAGTCGTCATCTAAGCAGAGTATTCTCAGACATGACTAAGGAGTGTATTATTTTCATAATCTGCAAAAATCAGATTATATATGTATCATATATATGTATACGTATGTGCAGACCTGTATGTGTGTGTAAAATGAAAAATATGGAAATATAAATTATAATTTAAATTAGCAATGCTCCCTTATTGTTTAATTTGCTTATTCTCCTTCTCTATTCTAAAAACTAAAAATTCTAAACTAAATCCTTCTCTATTACTGAAATTTCAACTCAACCACACAGCAACATCTCTGATTTAATCAGTGTTTTTCAGTTAATCAGTGCTTCAAACACAGTACGAGTATTTAAAGTCAACTACAAAATGTTTCAGCATTTCAGTCATCATTTTGTGTTTATAAAAAGTGTTTTCAACTACCAAATGTGACACATTTCCGTTTTGGCATCGAAAATTAACAAAGATCATTCACTCTGCACGTGCTGAACTGCAAAAAATGCTTTTCAGCCAATTCCGTTTCCCATGTTCCAAAATCTAGCTTTAGAGATGTTTATCCAAATTATTTTCTTTAGGTTGAAATCGCTGTTTTTTAATTAAACAAAACTGATGCTTTAGCAGTTGGTCTTATATTTTGCATGAAGGGTTTTAATTAAAATTTTTGAATTTGGTTTTATTGTTTTGAGGGGGGGGGGGAATATAGTGTTCAAAGAATAATAACACAAATATTCTGATCTTTTCATTTAAGGGTTTCACATTTATTGGTTTTAATAGAGCATTTTATTTTCTACTAATAGAATAAGTTTAATTTTTTTTTTCACTAAGAACAAACAATCTATAAATTAATTTACTAATATTCTTTTGAAACTAAAATATGTAATACTGTTTTTTCTTATATTGGATTACAAATATAGCCCTGTTTTATAAAATGAAATATTAAAAAATTTATGAAATTAGAAATATAAATTTAAACAACTATTTTTGAATTAATTAACAATTTTAATATTTTTTCAGGGAAAATTATAACATTGTTATGTGATTAATTATTATATTTCTGAATTGTTGTAAAAATGTTTGCATAAATAATAAGAATTTTATAATTATTCCAAAAGTGAAGTAAATACAGAATGCAAATTAAATAATTTTGATTATTAACATAGAAAATGATAAAATTAAAAACACTAATAATTTAACAATTGAATAATTACAATGAAACTGGATATGTGTAATGAAATTAAAAAAGCAAAATGCATAAGAGAAGAGCAATTTCAGGTTATGGTGGATGAGAATTATCATTATGTAATGAATAACTGAATGGAAAGTATAGAGTACATCGAGTGAGTACTGGTTCCAAAATAGAGGCTTATTATTACCTCTGCACAATTGCTCCTTTTGCCCTCCTCATATGGGGCCTTCCAGTTTCGTAAAATAAAGAATTGCAAATAAAAGCTAATAACAGTGAAAACATAATTTCTGCAACATTATTCCTTTATTTATGATGTTAAAACATAAAGAATCAATACCAAAACTAGTGCCATAAATTTTTACATGTGTTACATTGAATAAGAATAAGTAATGGTTATGAAAAAGTTTTAATTTGTAATATTCAGTAAGAATATAAACCTTCCCTTATAAGGTATATCTCCCACATTCTCAGCGTGCCTTCGTGGTGTAATGGTCAGCACACTGAGCCGGTATTTCAGAGGTCCGTGGTTCGATTCCCGGCGAAGGAATTGCATATTTTTCATGTCTCCTGCTAATGTCTTTACCTAATGTCTTTACACCCTGAAGAATTATGACTATGTGAAATCTAAAACAGAATGACTTTGGACTGAAATACTGAAAGAATTAATAAGACTCTATGAATTACATTTATTTTTACAAAAATCTTATATTTAAAAATACACTTTACAATTATTTTATGAATATTGTTGCTCAGAAGTTTATGATTTCTCTTCCATCTGCTACTGGTTTGGTGTCTTTTCTTTAAAAAAGTTTCTCTACCGCTAAGCCTTTTTCTCCTTGATAGGGAGATATGCAAGATAAAAAATATGTAAATATTGAATTATAATTTAGTTAGCAATAGCCCCTTAACTTTAATTTATTTATTTCCCTTCTTTATTCTAAAAATAGTAATCTTTTTTTTTTTTTTTTTTTTTTTTTTTTTTTTTTTTTTTTTTTTGTACTGCATCATTTAGAGACTAATCCATGTCATATGACTCAGTATTAATCATCTAATCAAATATATTGAGAAGTAAAACTAATTCATTTTGAATTAAGATTTCATACTGAATACAACTTATTTGCTTTCTGCACTTCTGTCTAGGGATGACTAGAGAGCCAAGTGATTGCAGCCACAAACATCAAGTGGAAAATAAAAATGGAATTAAAATCGTCTCAACTGAAAGTTTCTTTTAGCTATTTTGCATCGACGCTGCTCTGTCTTTTCATTGCATTTATTATTACATTTATTTTTTACACTTTAAGAACTCCGCATCTTTATTCGATTAAGATGACAGCTCATTTTTAAATCTAAGATGTAAAATATAAAAGATATGATGGCTTTGCTCTACGTGAACAGCAACCTCTAATTAACCTCAATTTCAAGATCTTCCCCTAGTCCAGTACTTTCCAGAACTCTCTCGTCTGTTATGCAGCCGCTATTATAAGTAGCTCTACGTGCCATTTTTCGTCAGATTGCTTTCTGCTATTCTGTGCTATGCAAATGATTTGCTCTGTGGCTTCGTTTTTCCTTTGTTAAAAATATTTATGACGTCGACCTCTAAATTTACTAGTATTACTATTTAAATTATTATCGAATACGTGATCTTCATGTAAAGAAAAATGAGCTGTCAACTTAATCGAAAAAAGATGTGGAGTTCTTAAAGTGAAAAAAAAAATAAATGTATAATACTAAATGCAATGAAAAGATGGAGCAGCGTCGATGCATAATAGCTAAAAGAAACTTGCAGTCTAGGCAGTTTTAATTCCATTTTTAGTGCACAGAAAGAAGCTGAAGTGCCTAGTTAGCCAATATGGAAGCACACAAAGAGAAAAGTTTTGGCTTGAGTTAAAAGTTTCAGTTCGCAATTATTACGTCATCAGCGCTGCACAGGCCATGCAAAATGGAATGATCTTGAAATGATGCAATCTAGAAAAGTTATTATGGTTTTTAAAACACAGAAAGAGAATTAAAGGGCATTAGGGGTTACTTTAAATTATTTTGATTTACATATTTTTTATCTTACATATATATATATATGTGTGTCTGCGATAAAAAATAGGGGAAAACATAGCAGTGTTGTTAGGTATAGAACATAGATTCTTATTGAATTTTGGTTACACCGTCGATGATTTGAAGAAATGGTTGGTTAATGCAGACACTGCGATGACTTTATCATTGGACAGGGTTGCCACTCAAACAGAAGAATGAAATTTCCCGACTTTTATAGGTGCGTTTTAAGAAAATTCTGGTCCATCTCATAATGCACTTTGGCTATGCTAAGAGGTAAATTAATCATGGCACCACTTAAAAACACAAAAATTTGCCAATTACATATGATATATATATATATAATCCCGAAAGCATCATTATTATAACTATAATAGGATTTGTTTCCTTCACTGAAGATTGAGATTAGAATCTGCCCAAACTGGATTAAAAAATGTCTTTCTTTACAGACATTTTGCAGCTAAACAAAAGAAAGAAATCTATTCAATGATATTTTTAAATAAATTCAAATATTTTGTATTTATTTAGCAGCATACATAAGCAAAAAATATGTGCATTAAATTTTGTGATGGTATGTCATCAGACTGCTAGAAATAGTTTCAGGATTATACCAGAGAAAATTTCCTGAAATTTGAAAGTATTATTTACTAATAATAAATCAATTTAGAGGGAAGAAGCAACATTAAATGATATGAATAACATTAAAATAATTAAAAACTGAATTACAATAATCAGTGATATTTTGGCAAATATAATTATATTAAGATAAGTAAAAGACAACTGCCCTACAAACTAAAAGATAACTACAGTGATAAACAAAATTAATTCTTAAAAGGCTTATTATTGACCTTATAAATAAATTACGATAATACTAGATGACCGATTACTATTTTTTTATTTTTTATTTTATTTATTTTTTTTTTATTTTACTGCAAAATCACAAATACGACATTTATTAAAAAGATTTAAAAGATTTTGCAGTAAAATCCTAGTATACGCTACAGCCTTGGCCCAATTTTGAAAATTGCCGCCAACTGCTCATCATAATGTCGCCAAATCCCATCTGTACTGTTTATGGAGGTTAAAGTAGAATATATGGAGGCTATTATAACCTCCATAATACCGTATGCTAGGATTAAACCAATTTTGTTTTATACAATACATATTTTTTTTAGTTCAACATCCACTGCACATGCGAGTCTCTCAATTCTTGAGATTACTGGAAACCAAAGTTACTGGAAACTTGCTTTGCCTTTCTAAAAGACAATCTGATTGAAGCTCGAAAGCTGACTCTATGACAGCTGCCCGAATGACACACACATGCACCAAGAAAGTAATCACTTCCAACATCCATGCAAAACTCACTTTTTTGAGGGTATGTATGAAATTCCCTTACTTTTCCAGATTTTGACCAAAACATTTGAATTCCCCGACTTTTCCAAGTTAGTTTTCGAATTCCCTGACATTTTACAGTTTTCCAGATAGCAAGGTAACTCTGATTGGAATTTGGACACACAGGATATGTGCCCTGTTGACTATTGTTATATTATAATTTTGACAGAAGATAAAAACAATTCACTTTTAGTCATGGCCATAAAAACTGCTGCATAGGTGAATGGAATAACCAGTTGGAATTTTGGAAGAAGCACAAGAGCTTCATAATTAAACATCATTTATTTTTGAATAACAGATTTCTTAACACATATCTTCATAACTGACTAGAAGACTAGGGGTGCTAAATGCACCCCACAATTTTAGACATGCCATTATACCTCAAATAACTGAGAAGAGTTTAGCAGAGGCTAAGCGATACGTTGTTAGCAGGAAAGCAAAGTGGCAAAATAGGCAGAAACTACACAGTTAGTAGCCATTTATATCAGAAGTTTTGCCTAATTTAATTGGCCAAGGAATTATACACAATGTGGATGATTACAGAATTAATTTCCAGATATGACGTGTTTTCAAATTTAAAAAAGAGGGGGGAATTAAGAGCTAATTTAAAATATAATCTAAAGTTACGTATTTTTATATTATATATATAATATATCTACAATATATTCTATATGTATATATATAAGGGGAAACACTTTTTCCCAGGAAAATACCGCATAAGATACTTGTACATACATATAAACTGCATAACTTGTAAGATCTGTATCTTTTACTCCACATAAACTACTTCTAGATCCTACAATGAACCTGGCGAATTCTCGCAAAGACGTGAATAAGTACCAGCACATTAGAAGGGTGAAAAGTAACCCTTTATTAAATCAATGTTTAAACAGAAAGGCACGATCTTCATGCGTTACAAAACACCATCAACTTGTGGTGGAAACTTAAATGTAGAATATACTTCAAGTTGAATCTAAAACACAATAGTGCTAGATTAGTACGTTAATTTACACCTTGTTGACTCTCAAAACCTAACAGACATGACAATAATCCTAAATGTCCAAAAGGCTTACTGCCGTAACAGCAAGGTAGCAACGAAACGTACGCTGGCTAGCAAAAACACGCTCTGAATAAACTCAGAGTTTTACCTGTTTAAATACTCACTTCACTTAACTTTAAATTTACATCCTGGCGAGAAAATACAAGGGGAAGTTCAGATGTTTAGGAAAGGTATCAAAAACTTAAAATAAATTTGTTATGCAAAATAAGGGAAACCCTACAAACTAAAAGATAACTGCAGTGATAAACAAAATTAATTCTTAAAAGGTTTGCTATTGACCTTATAAATAAATTACAAGAAAAAAATCACATTATGACTTGCATGCTTCCTTTACAAATGAAACATCACAGAAGATATATCAAAATGTAAGCATAACAAAGAAAGTTATTTATTGACTACTAAATAACAGTCTCCAAAATTTAAAAAATTTTTAAAAATTGAGTTATAAGAAGAAAAACAATAAATCAACCTATATTTCACATATTTTTCCAAATTTTTTAAAACTATTAAAAGTTAATTCTTATAAGAAAAATAGCATTTTTTTTTTGCAAACTTTATTCAAATTCTGTTTAGTTGCATTTCATGTGTCCAAAAAGATCAGACACTTTAATTTGTAGGTATATTATTAATTGATATAATTTTAAAGTTTAGAAAAGTGCAAACTTCACTGAATTTTCAACAACAGATCCACAAAGATTACAATACAACACCCATAGGAAACATAAACTAATGCATGAAAAAATTATACAATGCAATATTACTTTAGCAAAAGGCAATAGGTTTTTGCTTTGCTAGTTTTCTTGTAAGTTGAAAAATATTCTGCTAAAAATGATAAATTGGGAGGGGGGAGAAAATAATATTACCAAGTGTTAAGATTTGAAAATATTTATGATAATTTATCAAAACTATGTACAAATGCAACGGCATGTAACACACTTCAGATAATTCAAATTTTGCCATAAATATGTAAAACTGAACTCATTTGCACTCAATAATTACTAAGGCTTACAAATAAACTTTTTATATACTTTAACAATGTAAAACTGGTATTAAATTTACAAGAATTAGTTGATTTAAATTAAGAATTCTTAGTGTAAATTGTCAAATTTAAGGTAAATCAATTACACAGAAATAATACTCACTTCATACACATTTGGATGCCATACTTTAGACAGGAATCTAATTGATGGAGGTGAATAAGGATAATCTGGAGGGAATTTTACATGTGCCTGGAAAAGATAAAATTCTCAAATTTGAAACAATTTTTTAAAATACAGATAAAATTATTATAATGTACAAAAAAATATTTGACATGCAAACTCTTCATTTTGTTTGATTTTAAATTATTAATTTTTCTGAATAAGGATCTTTGTAATTAGATTTGATGAAATACGGGACTTAGACCCATTATTTCAGATTAGAATAAGAAAAATTTACAAATAAACTATCACTAAAGAAGTTATAGGAAAAAATATAAATTAAAGTCTAAACATAGTAATTACTCAGCATTATTTTAAGTTTTGGTCTTTCAGATATATTTTACCTGCTTGAAGTATTTGCCATTCTGCAAAATATAACTTCACTCTTAATATTTTCCTGACAATTTTATAAAATGATGATAACTGATGAAAATAGCTGGACTTTTAAAAATGTTAACTACAGCCAATATTCTGGTGTGGTAGATGAATTAAAGGTACTTTTTTTTTCCCCTTTCCTTTTTACAGCCACTGCATTAACCCTCTCTGATGCAGGTTTTAGGATCTATCATAAAGACCTGCACTTAAACAGCATTTATTAACAAAATTTGTATAATTACTTAATTTAGTCTATATTTTCATAAACCTACATTCAATAAGATGCCATTTATATTATTAAAAAAAGTAAGAAAGCAATACATCTTAAATTATAAGCTAATATATACCAAGTGACAACCGGTCATGCTGCTCAGAAGGTTAATTGATTACATAATGCATATGAACTTGGCAAGTACTTTTTTTTTTCAAGGCAGTAAAAAGGCTGACAATATGCTAGCATCAAAATTTATTACTTTTTTATAACTACAGATAAAGATTATTTCTTTTACGCAACAAAAACAAAAAGTTTAC
The DNA here is from genome assembly GCA_000611955.2 of Stegodyphus mimosarum. NCBI lineage: Eukaryota > Metazoa > Arthropoda > Arachnida > Araneae > Eresidae > Stegodyphus > Stegodyphus mimosarum. The sequence continues at coordinate 82,475 of KK116142.1, forward strand.
AAATCTGAATTTATTTTAAATACATCTAGAAACAGCGTTATTTTCAAAAATGATGCAGACAAAAATATATTACTATTCTTTACTTTTTTAGAACAAGTACTAGTAGCTAACTATTGTGTCTCTTTACTTTTTTTCGATTTAGAGAGATGGGGATATATGTATAAAAAACTATTTTTTATTCTTTAATTTATAGCTAAATGTATAGCTGAATGAATGACTTTTGTAGCTGAATTCACGGTCACACTCTTGAAGCTGGAAAGTCTACCACCTGTGCATCTTCTCGCATCCCTCAGATTTTCATCCTCGCTCTCTTAGTTAGTCAGTATGGAGCGACATCTAAGTTATGATAAAGAAATGGAAAGTCTGAAAAATATGTCAGAAGCCATTTCAACAGATGATGAATCGTTCAGCAAAAGGGAGGAAAAATTAATAGCTGAAGAATACAACGGCAATCATAATTTATTAACAGACAATGATAGTCACTAAATTAAACAGGGAATGAATGAACAGTGAATTAAACAGAAAATGAATTAAATGATGAAAATTATGATAGTAAAAATGGCCTGATATGGAAGAAAAACAAGCTCCGAATAAATGTTAAAAGGATTATCTTCAAACTTACAGGAGATACAGGTTATTCAAACGATGCATCAACAATGTTGATTTTCTGGTCTCTGCTAACTGAATGACAGAAATGATATTTCAATGCACAAATATTTACATTGATTTCTTTCAAGAGCAGTTTGTATGTGAGCACAATGCAAAGAAAATGGATGAACAGAAAATCAAAGCACTTTTGTATATATGAGGTGTTTACAAAGCCTGTCATGTGTATGTAAAAAGTCTGTGGGCAACAGACGTAACTGGAATGGATATTTTTCACAAAACAATGTCCTGTAACCAGTTCCTTTTCTTACTAAGATGCCTTCGGTTTGATGATATCCACAATCATCCAAATAGAATAGATGTGCATAAACTGGTTCCCATAAGACAGTTTTTTGAAAAATTCTTGGAGAATTGTCAGAAAGGCTATACTGTAAGTGAATATGTAACAAGTGATAAAAAATTACAACCATTTAGGGGATGATGTGCATTTCAGCAACACATGCTTAAACAATCTGCCAAATATGACACAAAAATATTTGCATTAGTTGATTCCAAAGTATTTTATGCATGAAAAATGGAAATATATGCCAGCTAACAGCCAAAGGGGCCATTTCAGTTCGATAACAATGCAAACGTTATTGTAAAATGTTTGATGGAACCATTGTACAATTCTGGACAGAATTGATATATGGGATATCAGGACCTACTAAGGAAGAAAATAACTATCATTGGAACTGTGAGAAGAATAAGACACAAATTCTGCCAGATTTTCTAACAAAGAAAGGGGGAGCATACTGTATAATTTTCGGTTTCCAAAATGAAACAATTGTTTCTTATGCACCGAGAAAAACAGAAGTGTTGTCCTATTATCAACTGTGCAAACGATAATAAAACTGGTGTATCCCCTGGAATACTGAAAGAGCTGGAGATTATTTCTTTTTATAACCTAACCAAAGGAGCAATAGATGTTGTCGATGAAATGGCAGCAGCAGCTTGCAGGTGTACTTGATATTCTACAGTTAGAGTATCAAAATGGGGGGCCTATGGTGACCTTTTCTCAGTTTTTAAATGTTGCAGCAATTAATGCACGAATAATCTACAAAAGCCACCAACTCAAGTTTAGAAGCTTGCATTCTTTTCTTAAATCATTAAGACTGAAGTTAATGACAGATTACACAAATCAACTGCAGCAGCAATCATGCCTCTCTGAAACTAAAACAAAAATTAATTTCAGAAAATTATAACATGCAAACACCATGTTGCAGCACTTAATGCCCGAATTATCTGTAAAAACCAACTCAGTTTAGAAACAAGGATGCTTTTCTCAAATCATTAGGACTGAAGTTAGTGACAGACTACACAAATCAACTGCAGCAGCAAATTATGCTTCCTTTGAAACTAAAACAAAAATTAACTTCAGAAGATTGTAACATGGAAACACCATCTAAAATGATAATAATAATAATAAACCATTCATATACAGAAGATCCACTGCAAGCCTTAAAAACAAGGCCAGAAAGACACAGTTTCTGTACAAGAAATGTAATATTAGTATTCATATGAGCTCAATCAGTGAGAGATGTGCAAAATAAACGTAGGTAAAGTATTTCATTTATTATATTCTTTAAGATAATCTAATGTGTTTTATGTTAATCCACTTTTATGCTGATGTGTCTATAATTAATGCAATTTAAAATGTGTTAATTGCTTTCAGGTATGACTCTCGTGTTCGTCATTTTTGCATGCGTTTTTGCGGGTTAACCTGGCCTGTATGATTTCAACATTTGCCTATAGTTTTGTTATCAGTTTTGGATTAAAAATTTGCTTTTGAACTAGATCTTCTCAAAATATCCTTTGGAATTTATCTATTATTTTGCAATCTTTCTGATTTTGTCCATGTTTCTGATGCTATCATTTTGTAATTCTTGCACTGCTTACTTCGACCTGCAGGCTTTGGATTGATAAAGACACAGATTACTTTGATTGTTTTTCTAAGATTATTTTTACATTTTAAACTTTAATTTGTGTCCTTGTCAGCTGTGAAACACGCTGTTTTATTTATTCACTTCTTTCATTGTACCAACCCCGATGACAATGCAGCTAAAGATGTACATTTTATACTTAATTTTTTGTTTTGATATATTATTTTGCCCTTTATTTCTTCCAGTTTGCCATGGTGCTTCTTTTTTTTTGGGGGGGGGGAGAGTTCATGTGGTTTATTCTAAATTGAATGTGGAATGAATTTTTAACATATTTTTTTATTTTATTTTGCATTATTACCACCACTTATTGCTGCTATCCACTCACAATTGGATTAGGTTTTCAACTGTTTTTTTAACTTCCATTTATTTATTCATTTTTTATATATACATTTACATATAATACAACTTAGCGATTAAAGATGAAAATTAACACATTCAAAACTAAAATCTAGCATTAAAGTTACACAAAATTTAGTTTTTAACTAGTTAGTCTTGTTTATTATTTCCAGAATTCTAAATTTAAAGAATGCCTCTACATTCATTTTTAAAGAAATTTTTGTGTTCTGATGAGTAATGGTTTCTTAATAACATTACACACACATATCTAAAATATATATAAAATATCAAGGTATATATATACATATCAAATACATATTGTTACGTGCGTACGGGTTCGTTATATATTGAATGCACAAGTCGTTAAAAAGTTAACAAAAATTTATTCTTTCCACAAGAAATAAATTAAAATGCTGAAATATTTCTTCACAGATCTTCGCACAATATCACAATATCTCAAACGTTTAGCAAAAACTCAGTTCAAAACAGATAAAATAATTCTATCTCACAGCGAAATTGCTACAATCAATCAATACAGCATTAAGTAAACAAACAGCAGTTCGCTTTTTACAGCTACGAGTATAACAGCAACAACAACAACAACAACAACGACTGAGATGAGGTGTTTCACCTCAGCTTTTATAAGCTTTTTAATTATCAGTAGAACAATCACGATATTTCTAGATTTTCTGGATGGCAACAGTAATTACGAGATATTTATTTATTAAAACATCTCTTATTTTTATTGCTAAGCTTTCTCTTCAAAAATCGTCTGCGTTGCTAAGGCAACATGAAGCAAATCTAATTACAATTCTAAATAAATAGCCAAATAAATGTGAAATTCGTAACATTGCCCCCTTCCCAAGGACTGCACGTCCCGGGCAGTACAATCCTTGGACAGGAAGCCAAACTTACAACTAAGGCCTCAGTGCTATAATAAACATTACTTTATAATAAAAAAATAAACAATAATTGCAATAAGTGACTTTCAGCAAATTAATTTCTATCCAACGCTGAATACAATTCAAATACTATCAAATACAAAGTACAAATACTATCAAATACAAATGCTTATCAAATACTAAACAAATAAAATGAAATACTAAATACAAATAGGACCATCATTTTATACTATTTACATTATTATTTACAACTATATATACTATGTACTATGGCCATAGTAATGAACTAACCTGTCGTAATGAACGACTTTAGGTTTAGAGTTCGATGACTTACGGATCAGAACCACAACGTTGTTTAGCCTGTTTAGGACTGTGTAAGGACCATCCCAAGGTGGCTGTAGTTTCGGAGAAAGTCCTTTTCGACGAGTCGGATTCCATAACCACACCTTGTCTCCTTCGTTGAAACGATGTCCACTAGCTCTTGTGTCGTAGCGGGTCTTCATCTTCTCCATCGTCAAGTTGACTCGCTCTCGTGCAAAGTTGTGCATCACTTCAAATCGGGCCTGGAGATCTTGAATGTATTCCTCAGGCGATGAAGGTGCATCCGGAGGGCGACCAAACAAAAGATCACATGGCAGATGAAGGTCATGACCGAAGAGCATCCGAGATGGAGAATAGCCGGTAGTCTCATGGACAGCACTGCGGCAAGCCAGTAAAAATAGTGGCAACTTCTTGTCCCAGTCCTGTTGGTTTCTGGAAACCACTAATGAGAGGTTATTGAGGATGGTTTGACTAAACCTCTCTACCATACCGTCCGACTGGGGATGTAAAGGCATCGTTTGGGTTTTGTCAATGCCGAGTAGCTTGCAAAGTTCCTTGACTACAGCCGAGGTAAAATTCCTTCCCTGATCGGAACGTAACTGAAGAGGAACTCCGAACCTGGAAATCCAGTGCTGTATCATCATCTCTGCTACTGTAACAGCCTCTTGATCAGAAATAGGATACGCTTCAGGCCACTTGATGAAATAATCGATGACAACGAGGATGTATTTGTTGCCATCAGCAGTTCGTGGCAGAGGTCCTAAGATGTCCAAGGCGATACGTTCAAAAGGTGCTCCTACATTGTAACGCTGCAGCTTCCCCCGGCTGCGTTTCTTCGGTCCTTTCCGACTTGCACAGGCATCGCAAGATGGGCAAAAATTTTGCACGTCATCCTTTGCATTATTCCAATAGAAACGCTCCCGAACTCTCTGCAAGGTCTTCATTATTCCGAAGTGACCTCCTGCAGGGCTGCTATGTAATTCTTTAAGGACGTCAGGGATCCGGGATCTTGGGAGTACCAGCTGCCATCGGAATGCCTTTCCATCATCCGATTCGAATTTTCGGTTCAAGACGCCATTTCGAATATGGAGTGAGTCCCAGAGAGCCCAATATTGTTTTGTCGTGGGACTGTAGCTCGAAATGTCCTGCCAGGTAGGTTTTCTGTTTGAGGTCTCCATTAACTCAATTATGGGTTTAATATCACGGTCTTCCATCTGGTCTTTCCTGATTTCCTTGTCACTCCGTGGTTCTGGATCTGCTGATGTTGATGATGTAATTTGCCGTGCGACTGGATTAACCAGTTGGTATTTAGCTTCGACCCTGAAACAATATCGGCAGTTTTCTGGGCAAGGTCTTCTAGACAAGGCGTCAGCGTTTCCGTGAGACTGTCCCTTGCGATAACGGATAGTGACCTCATATTCCTGGAGTCTCTGTATCCACCTGGCTATCTGACCCTCAGGATTCTTGACATTTAAAAGCCAGGCCAATGATGCATGATCTGTGTGGAGCAGGAATTTTCTGCCGTATAGATAATGATGGAAATGTTCTACGGCTTTGACTATGGTGAGCAACTCTTTCCTGGTGACACAGTAATTCCTCTCCGGTTTAGATAGGCACTTGCTCCAGTAAGCCACTACACGTTCTTGGCCCTCTATTTCTTGGGACAAAACAGCGCCGACACTTTCATTACTCGCATCCGTGTCGAGAATAAATGGTCTGTCGAGCTGAGGATACGTCAGGATTGGAGCAGATGTTAAGGCTTCCTTCAGATTCTTAAATGCATCCTCACATTCTTTTGTCCACACGAACTTTTGCTTGCTCTCTGTCAGCTTGTGAAGGGGTCTCGCAATGGATGAAAAATCCTTCACGAATCTCCTATAGTAGGTGCAAAGCCCTAGAAAGCTTCTCAGCTGGTGGACATTTTCGGGACGTCTCCAGTCTTTAACTGCTGACACTTTTTCAGGATCCGTGCGCACACCTTCAGCAGAGATGACATGTCCGAGGTAAGTCACTTCCTGTCTGAATAATTTGCATTTAGCGGGACTCAACTTCAGATTGGCTTCTTTCAGTTTCTGAAGCACCTTTCTAAGATTTTCCAAATGTTCTTCGAAACTCTTCCCGACGATGATGATGTCATCCAGGTATATCAGACAGGCTTCGTATGAAAGACCTTTTAAAACAGTCTCCATTAGACGTTCGAATGTAGCCGGCGCATTACATAGTCCAAACGGCATCACCTTGAACTGCCAAAGTCCTTGTCCTGTAGTAAATGCCGTCTTTTCTCTGTCATCAGGATGTATTTCTACCTGCCAATATCCACTCTTTAAATCAAGTGTCGAGAACCACTTGCTCCCAGAAAGAGTATCCAGAATGTCGTCAATTCTAGGAAAAGGGTAACTGTCTTTCTTTGTAACCTCGTTCAACCGGCGATAATCAACGCAAAATCTAGTTGACCCGTCTTTCTTCTTCATCAGGATGATGGGAGATGCTCAGGGACTTGCTGAATGCTCGATGACATTGCTTTCTTGCATCTCCTTTAAAAATGTTCGCACCTCTTTCTGTTTCGAAATCGGCAGACGTCTTGGATGTTGCTTGATTGGGGGATGATCACCAGTATCGATTCTATGCTGAGTTAAACTGGTTCGACACACGTCAGAAGACGAGCGGGAGAAAACATCTTGAAGATCTTTAATGACACGCTCGGCAGCGTTCTTTTCCTCATCGTTTAATTGCGCATCCTGAACTCCGATATAATGTTGTCTGAAGACACGGTTTTTGAGATGTTACTTTTTCTTTCAACGCTGGTTACTGGAGTACATTCTGCAACCACTTCACCTTTCTTAATAACTCTCGCCTTATCAGTTACATTGGCAACTCTCACAGGGATAACGGTCCCCGATAGGTTGACGAGTGCTGAGGCTATTAATACTCCTTTAGGGCTATTACAATTCTTGAGATATTCCATCACGCCGTAGCGAAAATTTCTATTTTCAGCTATGTATCCAGGAAGTAAAATTTCTGTTCTTGCCGGTATTGTGATGTCGTCTTGAGCTATGATTTTGTGGATAGATTTCACTCCTTCATCATTAATCCCGAATAAAATTATGTCCTCAGAGTCAGAATGCAGTTCGTTATTTTTAAAGTCCAAGGAAAAATTGTATTTCCTTAAAAAGTCCAATCCGAGTATGCAAGGGTCTGTAATTTCTGCTACATATGCCGTGTGATGATAAGCGGCACTTCCAAAGGTGATGTTAACGTTTAACTTCCCTTCTATATTAATCTTCTCGCCGGACACAGTCTGGAGGGTAACGCAGGCGGCGTCCAGATAAGTTTATCTTCGAGTTGTTGAGCCAAATCTTTTCAAATGATGGTAACATTGGCTCCTGTGTCGATCGTCATGTTACAAGAAATTCCATTGATTTGTCCCATGATGAAAATTCCGTTATTGCCACCACTCACTGCAGAAATCTGAAGCGCTTTAAACTGGGGCTTTTCATTATCTGGCAACCTCCGCCCCGCGAGATGGCCACGAATTAGTTTCCCTCCTTCTTGAGAGGCGCGGTCTTAACATCCGTGCCCTGGGGTGTTCTGCAGTTTCTTCGAATGTGCCCTTCAGCACCGCAGTTCCAGCACTTTACGAATGGTTTCTTGTCACCAGTATTCCGTGTCAAAGCATTCACCTTTCTGGTTAAATCGTCTAGGTGAGCAGTCATTGGATCTACTGGTTCTTGTATGTGAGCAGCTCTGATTGGGTGGCGGTCTCTACTAGTGGCTTGCTGTGCTGCCTCGAATTTCATGGCATACACCAGAGCACTTTTTAGGTCCTTCACATCAGCCATTCGCAGTGCTTTCTGTATTTCAGTATCCCGGATGCCATCGATGAAGTATTGCAGGGACAGGATTTCTCTTCTTTCCATCGGGCACTCCGAAAAGGCGAGGTGAGACAGCCTTTCAACATCCGTGGCGAGCTCCTGGAGTGTTTCCGTAGGCTTCTGTTCACCGGATTTTAACTGAAGCCTGCTATAATGTTTTAAATGCTTCTCTCCAAAACGCAGCTCCAGTGCGCCGGACAGAGCTTCGAAATCTAGCCTTTTGTTTTCGGGAAGAGTCTGAAGGACATCCGCTGCGTCTGCTCTCAGAGAAGCGGCAAGATGACAGGCCTTAGCTTGGGAATCCCATCCATTAGCTTCTACCACTATAGAAAATTGTGTCATACACTTGCCAGGAGGTCTTCCCATCATATGTCGATAGCTTCAGAGAGGGATGCGCAGGCATGGCTAGAAATTTAAAAGTATTCGAATTGCTTCCTGCTGTCACTACGAATTTCTTCAAGGTATCAACTTCTTTCGCAACTGCAGAAACTTTGTCCTCAATTTGTTGTTCGATTTGGTGTTGAACAGCAGAAACTCTTTCTTCAATTTCTCCAACTCTATTTTCAACCATGTCAATTCTGTTTTCTATACCTTCAAATTTGTTTTCTATTATGCAGGTGATTTCCCTTTTTATTTCCTCTTGACCAACTTTCATTTCTGCCTTAACAGCCTTCATTTCTTCCTTAACAGATGCTTGACCAGCTTTCATCTCCTCTTTAACTGATTCTTGACCAGATTTCATCTCCTCTTTAACTGATTCTTGACCAACTTTCATGTCATTTTTAATGGATTTCATCTCTTCTTTCACGGAATCTTGGCCAGCTTTAATTTCTTCTTTAAATGCAGCAAAGGCTGCCATAAATTGCCTTAATTGTTCTTCCATTGCTCTAGTTAATGGCATTCAAAATAATCCCACTTCTGACACCAAAAATTGTTACGTGCGTATGGGTTCGTTATATATTGAATGCACAAGTCGTTAAAAAGTTAGCAAAAATTTATTCTTTCCACAAGAAATAAATTAAAATGCTGAAATATTTCTTCACAGATCTTCGCATAATATCACAATATCTCAAACGTTTAGCAAAACCTCAGTTAGAAACAGATAAAATAATTCTATCTCACAGCGAAATTGCTACAATCAATCAATACAGCATTAAGTAAACAAACAGCAGTTCGCTTTTTACAGCTACGAGTATAACAGCAACAACAACGACTGAGATGAGGTGTTTCACCTCAGCTTTTATAAGCTTTTTAATTATCAGTAGAACAATCACGATATTTCTAGATTTTTCTGGATGGCAACAGTAATTAACGAGATATTTATTTATTAAGACATCTCTTTTATTTTTATTGCTATTTTTTTTCGATGCAGCTATCTCTTCAAAAATCGTCTGTGTTGCACGGGGAAATAAAAAGGAATTTTAATTGCAATTCTAAATAAATGTCAAATTTGTAACAATATGTATGTACATACGAGGGTAAGTTGAAAAATAAGTTTCCCCTGTCGACTGTGGTCAGAGTTGTATATGAAAGTCAAAAACTAGAATGAGACAAAGATATGACATACCTTTATTTTTCCACATAGGTACCAAGTACATTGAGACATTTGTCATATCGCTTGATGAGCTTCAAAAAGACCTCCAGGAAAAAATCAGGGCTTTACATATGGAAGAAGCATTGAACGGCTTGTTTCACTTCAGTATTGCTTCTAAAGCGCCTTTCCCATACGTTGTTCCTTGTGTCTCGAGGTCAGTTGTCGGGGCACCCATCGTGCTGACACTTTTCTGTATTGAAGAATGTCGTGGATGATGTTTTGAGCTCGCTCATGTGAGATTCCAAGTTCTTCCGCTACTTCAGCGATGGTGATACGCCGGTTCGCTCTAATCATGTCATCCACCTTCCTGACATTTGCATCTGTAGTGGCCGTGCGCGTCCGTCCAGCTCTCGGTATGTCCTCCACTTGTTGACGTCCCTCACTGAATGTGGACACCATCTCCGCACCATTTGCTTCGACATCACACCTGGCCCATAGACTTCCACGAGGCTTTTATGAATTTCTGTTCCTGATACTCCACGTGCCCATTCATGGCGGATAACCGCTCTCACTTCCTCCTTTGACCACGAATTCAAAACGCA
>KK116142.1:92853-108318 GCA_000611955.2 Stegodyphus mimosarum
AAGCTTATCAGCGATATGACAAATGTCTCAACGTACTCGTACGAGAATAATAAAATAAAGGTATGTCATATCTTTAATGTCTCATCCTATTTTTTGACTTTCATACACAACTCTGACCACAGTCGACAGGGGAAACTTATTTTTCAACTTACCCTCGTATATCATAATTTTGAAGCGCAGAGGAAGAACACTGGAACTCTTAACAGCTTTCGATAACAGTCATGGCTGATGGTTAAGGCATACCAAAAAAAATAACAACAACCGGATCTTTTATGAATCACCAAGCTTTATTTTCTCACATAAACAAATCATTTCTTAGTAGATAAGATATTTCTAAATCAGAAATTTTTAAATTTAAGGAAAGCAGCAGAAGAATGACGCAATTAATTCGCCAGAGGTATTTATTGTCTAAAGTAGGTGTAATTTTAGAGACAACCTACGATTGGTTAATCTTAGTTTTAGTTGCCTTTTTCCAGTATTGTTACATAATATAGAAAGATCTCAAATTTGGGAGAACAGATAAATTTAGAGGAAGAACACCAAATTTATAATGTTAATTTTGGGGTCGCCAATAATTTTTTTAAGCCAGCTATCGTATTTTGTTAAATCTTACATATATATTATACATATAAACTTTGATATCACCATATATTTCACTTCTGCATATGCTCACAATGCAAGTTTCAAACTAAGAAGACTACAGCTTTCTCTCTAAAGAAATTTAAAAAACATCTATATAAATGGAAGACAATTATTTTTCACACATATTAGGTCCTTTTAAAAAATAATACATCGAAACAAAAAAAATCTTAAACTACATTGACTTCTTTTAAGTTACTATTTTTCAGCTAAAAATACACCAAACAAACCAAATAAATAACATACATACACAGAAGTTATTTAAAAATAACTATTACTGTAGGCTAAAATGAAATCAGCATTTTATTAATAAAATAATCCAGTTATAATCGAGAATTTACAAGGCTTCATTCTAGCTTTTTTTTTAACTGCAGTTTTAAATCAGCTAATTAAATTTTTCTATTTTTAAATCAGATTTAGTCACCACAATGTTAGGTGTTATGCACAAAAATGGTAATACAGTCAAGTACGGAAAATCTACCAACCTGAAATCCGCCAACTCCTGAAATCAGCATTGCCTCTCAAAATATAAACAATGCATTTATAGGTTCCAGAAATCGCAGAATGGAGAATGAAATACCGAAGAAAAAATATTTATCCAATAATGATGTCATAATTACCGATTATAATAATGATTCTGTGTTAGTGGCAGAAAAAGATCTTAGCCCAGAAGAGGATTTTAGTATGGATGATGCGTTCAGATGAGCCAACATTGGCATATCAGATAACGGATGATGAAATCATTGGCTCTGTTTTGAACTCACTGCAGCAAGAAAACGATTCTAACACCAACACATAAAATGAATTTGAAAGGAGTGAGAAATTATCTTTTAATGAGGGTTTGGAACATGTTGAAAAATACCTAAAATATTTAGAACAACAGAGCTGTCACAGAGCAAGAGATTGTGACCCTGCAGAATTTACAAAAAAAAAAAAAACTTACTCTGGAGCACCTACAGTTTTAAAACAAACCTCTATCAGAAAAATGTTTGAAACAAATTAAAAAAATGAAATATTTTATGCTTTATAAGTATTCTTTATTTTTACTTGTCTCTTTTGTATATGTCCTTAATACTTTAAAATATTCCTGTAATCACTAATATAAAGGAACAATACACTGACTACCAATCAGTATTTGGACACCTGTGACAGAAAAGAAAAACTAACTATATTCAAAATCAACAGTTGGCAGAGCCTCCACAAGAGGTAATTACAACGTGGACCCTCTGGGACATACTTTCCACAAGTCTTTGTATGACAGCTAGTGGTATTTTCTTCCACTCGGCTTGGAGAAGACATAAAAGTTCCTTCACTGATTTTGCGCAGGTAGTGCACTCCTGAATTCGCCGATGCAACTCATCCCAGTGGTCCTCGATAGGGTTTAGGTCTGGACTCTGGGAAGGCCAGTCCATTCAATGAACTCCATTGGCACCATACCAAGCCTTGGTTAACGTCGAAACATGACAACTGGCATTGTCGTCCTGAAAGTAACACGGGTCCAACCTGTAAAATTGCCACAATGTAGGAAGCACATTGTCATCCAAAACAGTGCAGTAGGCATCGGAGTTGAGCTTACCATGAATAGAGACCAAGGGTCCCAGCCCATACCAGGAGAAACACCTCCAGACCATAATTCCACCTCCACCAAACTTGACTGTTGGCACAATGCATTCTGGCAGGAGACGTTCTCCAGGTAGATGCCAGACCCAGACCCTGCCATCCGAATGGTAAAGGGTGAGCCTTCATTCGTCACTCCAAAGAACCCATTACCACTGATCTACGGTCCAATTTCGATATGCTTTGCACCACATTAACCAAGCAGCGCGGTTGGACTTTGTGATCAAAGGCTTATGGGCAGCAGCACGACCATGAAAACCAAGCAGATGTGCTTCCTCACAAATGGTATTCATTGAAACAATACTCCCGGATGCCTGTTGAAACTTCTCGCGGATGAGGGCCATCGGTTGGATGCGGTTCTTCCGAATTTCTCTGGACAGCACTCGTCGGTCTCTATCTCCCAGTTTCACTGGTCTGCCAACTCGGGGCACATTCTGACAATCACCGCTCACCTTCCACTTCTTAATCACATAGGCCACTGTCGATTTTGGTTACTTCAGATGGCTATATATGTCCCTTAAGGATCGGCCACATTTGTGATACCCGATAATTACATCTTTCTCGAAATCAGAGAACTGCGAGGTATCTTGCATGCGACTAAAGCCGATGCTGTTTCCTACACGATATATACCGGCGGAGTCCGTGACGTGCGAGGTATCTTGCATGCGACTAAAGCCGATGCTGTTTCCTACACGATATATACCGGCGGAGTCCGTGACGTACCTTAGGACTGTAGATATCGTCATTTGCATAGATGTCTAAATACTTATTGGTAGTCAGTGTATAATAAATATATACATATCATAATTTAATGCATATAATGAAATAATGCAATACTGTATATTATTGCACATAATAATTTAAGTAAACATATCTAGTGTGCCTTATTTATTTTGGACTTTTAGTCTGAATATTATGATTTGGCTTTTCTGTTCTGAAATCCACAAAATCCTAAAATACGCACAACCTCTGGTCTCAAACATTGTAGATTTCTGGACTTCTACTATATAATAATAACCAACAAACTCACCAAGATTCAATTCATTGACATTTTGTATGCAAATTTCTAAAAAAAAAAAAAAAAAAAATAAATTTTCACTTTTCGTAATGTCTGCTTTCTATTAGAATAAAAATCAGGAATTGAGATTTCAACTGCAGTTCCTAAAATAATATTCAAAATACTAACATTTTTATCAGTCAAACTCTTATCAGTATGAGAAGATTTACAATTTCCTATTCTCAGAATTTAAATTTCTTTCTCCTTCTATATCTTCATCTTCACACACAAGGCTCTCATTCTTCCATGGTTTTCACATTTAGCATTTAATACAATCTAGCAAATATTTAAAACAAAACCTAATAAGAATGGAAACTCCCAAAACAAAAACAATTTGCAATTACATTAGGTGAGCTATTTCAACACACTTTTATTAACTTCACAAAATTTTAATTACCAGTTGGAATAAATGTAGCCAAGTAATACATATCAGTATTACTTGACTTCTCATGCTATATTTATAAACATATATCATATTTTCAACACAATTTTTTTTATGATGCTATTTAGAATACCAGAATTTAAATGCCACTATTTTAACTATCAGAATTAAGTGCATTTAAGTGTCAGAATGCACAAACAAATATTCGGGTTTTTGTAATATGGTAAAATTAAAAAAAAAAAAAAAAAAAGAAAAAAAAATGGAAAATATTTTTTAAGGAAGAATAAAATAATTCCCCCCCCCTCCCCCAAAAAATACGAGAACAACAGAGGACATGAATTCCTTTAAAATTAAGAAAGTGACAAAATTTTATATTTGATATACAGTTTCACATACCAGTCAAAAAGAAATTTTTAATATGAGATTATTTTACAGAAAAAATGTTAAAAATTTTTAAAACCCAGAGAATACACATCCATAGTTTGAAAAAAAAGTTCTGTTCAAAGTTATTCCCCATTATGAACAATAAAGATGCACTAAATTTCTAACTTCATCAGCAATGCTATATATATCAACAGAAGGTCCACATTTTTCACAGGATTTTCTTTTGGTATACAAAAAATCATCTGCTTGAAATTTTTAACTGCAACTACATTTTTTTAAGTATAAATTAGCATCTGCTACTTGAAAGTTTTGTTTTCATGTAAAATGGCACTTTTAAAGAAACAAGGTATAGAAAGAAGGTTATGTATGTGCTCTTCCCGAAGAAATTTATTCATATCTAGCTATTAAAAATTGTAGTGAAAGCGTAGGCTAGATTGTAGATGGGGGCTAGATTGCAGATTAGGGGTCAGTCGCCAAATGAAGCAAAATTGCATCAAATCTGGTAACTTCTTGGCGTCATGAAAGTCGTTAGGGTTTAAGGTTACAATTCATAGTATTAAAGCGGGATTTTTGAATTTTCATCAGTTCACTGTGCTTCTAGTAGATTGTGTGAGTATAATGGCTGGCGTCGAAAGAGTTGAACCTGTGGATTTTACTTATTTAATTCGGTTGCAAGATAAGGACAAAGACGTGTGATAGAATGGTGCATGAATTATGGTTTGATTGTGAATATGTATGAATGTCCTAAGTGTAAAAATAGTATGAAAGGAAAGAAGCGACAGATTTGTGTGAATGGAGGTGTGTGTCCATTATATGTGGTTAAGCACGTGGTTGAAATGAGTACGCCATTTTGAATTTCATCTCCATTGTATTGTTATATTTTAGTGTGGATATGAACAAATACGAGTTTCTACTGTTTATTATAAATAAAGGTTGGAATGTGCTTTAGCCCACTGCTTGGCGGCGATTGTTTTTGAATGAGCAATAAATGCGCCAACATGGGTAACTCCGTATATCCGTGAACATGGCTGACTGGATATTTTGAAGCTACGGAAACATGTAGCTTTCGCGCATGCGTATTTCCTATTTTATAAAGAACGGTTTTATTGGTAATGTGAGATGACGTAGCGGTTTATTCGAAATTCTTACGTGTTAATTTGAGTAGTTATTTCAGTTCTCGTTTTATTCTTTGAATGCAGTGTTTTTCTATTGAGTGTTTGCTATTTTCGTACGTATATTTCGCTAAATACCAAGTCGCTATGGATTTAGCTGTGATGCTGAGAGAGGTGAGTGAATGTACATGTACATTTATTACTTTATTGGAAGTGCAAGGGAAACGTGATTGATTGGTGTATGAAAGCTGGTTATTTTGTTGATTTGTGCACATTGCCTACATTGTGCAATTCGCTGATGTTTTTTTTAAGTTAAAACGGAACGCTGTGCACATGGCATTTTCTTGTAATTTATTTTCGTTATTTTAGCTTATTTTGTTGATTTGTGTACGTTGCCTACATTGTGCAATTCGCTGAAGTTTTTTTTAAGTTGAAAAGGAACGCTGTGCACATGGCATTTTCTTGTAATTTATTTTCGTTATTTTAGCTTATTTTGTTCATTTGTGTACGTTGCCTACATTGTGCAATTCGCAGATTTTTTTTTAAGTTAAAACGGAACGGTGTGTACATGGTATCGTTTGTAATTTTAATGCCCTTTTAAAAAAAATTCCTTCTTTCTTCGATGCCATTTTGGTTACGTTTTCGCGGAGCGTGTCGGGAAGGTTATGTAACGGCATAAAATGTGTAAGTATTACAACATAAAATGTAAATAATTAATTTAAACCTAACTGACAAATATTTTAATGATCGTAATGTTCGTTTTGCATATTATTTTATTATCTTTTTGTGGCAACAGTTTCCATACTAATTTATGCTTTAGAATTCTATGTTTTGTTTACAATAGGTTTTCGCGGAGCGGGTCGGGAAGGTTGCAATTAATTGCAAGGACGTTTCGCAGAAACGCGCCGAATTGGCGATTTTCAAAACATCGCCAAGCAGTGGGCTAAAGCACATTTTCACCTAAATAAAAATTTATTGTAAAAATATAAATTACGTAGTTAAAATTGTTTAACCACTTTTTGTTTTTTTACTATACTATTGCTCATGTTTCAGTAGATCGAAATTTTGAATTTTATCTTTTTCTTCTGCATTTTTTTTTTTTTTAAGTTTTAACTTAAATATGAATCCATGCTTTCCAATCATTTATTGCTCATTTACTGCTTATTACAATTTTTGAAATTTCGAGCTAAAACGTTTTACTCCATTTTGCTACTGTCCTAAAAATGGTATATGATATTATGAAAAGTTATAATATTGCTGATCCCATAAAATACATAGTTATTAACTTTCAAATACTTTATTATTGTTTTTCTTGAACTTCTGTTTTAGATATTTTTACATGTTTACAGGTTGTTTAGATATTTTTGCAAGTTTACATGACCAATTTTTTGCATATTTACAGGATTTTTTCAAATTCACAGCCCTCTAATATGGCCAATTGACAAGTTAGTGATTTTCTAAAACGCGTGAAAATAGCCGATTTGGCGACTTTCCGAAAATGCGCCAAATGTGCAGTTTTACCGCCATGGGTTTTTTATATCTAACAATACGATAGGTAATATTGTTAATAAGAAAAGAAAAGAACTGAATTGTCCCAAATCTATAACCACAATAAAAATTTAACGTTTTGAATGTTGCAAAGGTAATATATCTTTAGACTTAAAAGAAAATCTGCTAAGTCAAAGGACAGATGCAAAATCATTAAAATGCTCAGTATCAACTGCATGATTAATGCTGCTTTGAATTTTAAAAAGGCCAAAAAAAAAAACAATGTGCATTATTTTTCTCCGCGACATATTGCCGAATATACCGAAGAATTCTTTATGAGAAACAATTATCTGGAAAAATTTTTTCACAACAGATGAATCTTAGGTGTATTTAAATAGCTGCAATAAAAAAAAAAAAGATCGATTTATTATCATCAAAGAGGAGAAAAAGAAATTCTTAAAATATGATTCAAAGACAGTTTTTCAGAGCGATTTATGATTGTTGCTGGCTTTTCGTGAAACGGCAAATTAAAAATAAAGGAAGTGGTGAAAAATGTTAAGATCAACTCCACATATTACCAGAACATATTTTATACTAATTTTCAAATATAAAATACCATCAATCAGTAGAACTGCATCAAGACAAAGCAAGTAACCACACATCAAACCTACTGTTATTTTCCCAGAAAAAATGAAACAATAAATGGGTATCAAAGCCAAAACTCATATTCCTAGTAATATCCTGATGTATCACCCATGGATTTTTACACTTCTGGACTTGAAAAAAGCGGATTGTCGAACCGTCCACCCACAACCTCCTCGGACTTAACTGTTAAGAAGAATGGGATAATACCTCTTTTGATAATAGGAAAGACTTTGAAATGAATGATATAGAAAGATAGTGAAAAATAAGGGTTATCATATAGAACATTTTCAGGACAAAAATTTTTGGTAAAATAATCCTGTAAATACAATGAAAATTATCTAAAAAATGTGAAAACAGCCTGTACAGTATATTACTGATAACAGTAAAATTTATAAAAAAATTAGAACATCATGAAAAATTTTAATTGAAATCTGAGAAATAGAAATTTCTCTATAAAATGAACTTCTTTATTCGATTTTTAATACAATTCATAGACATCATTAGGCATTTTATTTTTGAACATTGGCATTTGAGTGTGTTGTGACAGACAACACACTCACTGAGATTTGACTCTGGACATTCCGATGCTAGGTAGATGTGCTTCCCAATTACATAATGAAGACACACTGGGAAAAAATATATTATATTCTCTTGCATTTGAAAGGTGATGGGAAGAAGAGGACCGAATCATCAAATATCGGCTGCGACAAATTATCATGCATCACTTTTTAATTCAAATGCCAGTATAAAGACAATCAGGCACTTTATTTTGGAACAGAAGATTTGAAAAATGTGTAATGCCCTGAATGGAATTCAAACTCCGGATCTTAGATTATGCTAGCCAAATATGCTTTTCAATTACACCACCAAAGCATGCAATAAGAAGGGAAAAAATACCTTCCAAATTATTGCAGATTTCTGAATTTGGCAATAAAATAATTAATAATAATTTTTTATTGTAAACTGCATCAAGTATATTGCACTTGTTATATATCTGTATTCTATGAAATATCACAGAATCTTTCTTATTCATACAACATACACATGAAAGATAAAACATTAACATAATGATATGAAAAATACCTAAAATGATATGTTCTATTTTACAGGCAACTTTTCACATGCTAATGAAAGAAATAATGCAGTTCATTAAAAATATTTCTGCTACTACCTACCTAGTAGCTTTAATAGCATATAAATGACAAACTGAATCACCAAAAATACTCCATAGTTATTGAAAGGTACCATAAAAAAATTTCTTTTTTATATAAATGTTTCCATCAATTTACATGGAATTCTCAGAAAATTACTAAATTAAGTTCAAATATACATATTTCAAGGTAAAGCTATGAAATATGTATATTTGAACTTAATTTAGTAATTTTCCAATAATTTTACTTTTAAATATGCGGAATAACAATAAATATATAGACATACACAAATGCAATAAAAAGTGACCTAAATTACGATTAATGCATGCCATTACTATAGAATAATATTTTAGAACAAAATTAAAAAACACTGAAATCTCATAAAAAATATTCATTTTACTTTCTGTCACACTATGATTATAATCTAAATGAAATATAAACTCCAAATATTAGATACTCATACTGATATATAATCATAGCAAATTAATTATGTCATTGATGTAAACAAATAGTTAAAACTAATTCAACCAAGTAATCATCAACCAAGTATCACCCTACAAGGATATTTCAGCCAGTGAACGTTAGTTACCTTGAAATATCCGCCTTCATACAGCGTTTTAGGAGGTCCAAAAATCGCTACTTCCCATTCAAAGAGATTTTCCTCGGTAACAAGCTTGACGCGAAAGCCTTCGACAGGTTCTTCTTGAAGGCTTTTGAATTCCAAGGCTAGAGCACGTAATGCACTGCTTGTAGGGTTTTGTGCCATTCTAGATTAAATTCTACTTTTTCGATGATTTGCTAGAATAAAAGGAACTAAAATAAAATTGTTTAATACGCACAATACCAAACTCTCCACACAGACGAAAGAAAGCACAAAGAGAGCTTCACGCACTGCAACTACCACAGCTGAACAACTGACGTCAGAAACAAGAAGTAAACAGGATTTCAGTTGGGTTGAGTGTCAATCATACTAACAATAACCTTTACTGCAGTCGTGACGCATTTCCTCTTTTTAGAACTACTAGATTGAAACCCTTTATAGTAGAGCTACTAGAGATAGTAGCCTTACTTTACAGTAGCCTTACCTCTTTTCATTTTCTAAGGTACTACCGGAAGACATAAGGAAAATGACCAAAAGGCCGTCCAGAAAAATAGGAAAATAACAGAAGAATAAATTATAACATACGACAGTGGTGAAACAGCTTATAATTATCCAAAAGACTTTAAAGAATAATAAAAAAAGAAATCTTAAAATTATTCCAGCTATCAAAAATAAAATGCGAACCCTAGAATAAGTAATTAGACATATTCTTTTAATATAGCCATTAAATCCTCTAATATTCCTTCGTATGTATTTTCTGAGTATATTGCTATGGCTAACTATCGAGCTATGAGACTAAACTTAGAGTTCAATGACTAGTCCTTTGATAGTCTACCAATATTTTATTCCTCTATGCTTCCTTTTGGAATTTACTTTATTAATTTTATTCATTGTTTTAGTTAATTTCTTGATTTAAAATAAAGAGTTTAAATATTAAAACATAAGTAGTTGTTTATTAATTATAGTTGACTAAGTAATTTTTTTCTCTGTATTTTTATGCTTACATCAGTCTACCAACAAATGATGGTTATCAGAAAAAACTAGTTAACTGCACTTATTATGTTCGTAAACATCTGCTGCACCCGGGAACGATTCAAATTAGTACCTACATCTACCTGCCTTTTTCTAGTTTTAGAGTATGAAAGACTGTTCAAGATGGCAAGAGGAGAAATTGCCCAAAAGGAAAACGAGCCTTCAGTAGAAGATGCATGTAGCTTCCTTGCAGAGGCCATCAAAGATGAGCAAGTTAATACTGGCTAACCTCCAATATAGGTCGCAGATTCAGTTACTGTGATGTTTATAAAGAGTGGAGCAAAGGTGTGAACATCAATAGAGCAATGGAGGTTATGATTAGTAAAGCAAGACTGCAGTTGCTAGGTACAAAACTGTTACGATACAGATATCGAAGGTTGGATTCTCCCTACTGAGATAAGTGTTTAGTGATTGACAGCACCGAACATGCTATTATTCATTGTAAAAATATGAGGAAGCCAGAAGTGCAATATTAAGGAAAATGAAACTGGGATATATAGATATAATGGCCGATTTGTTGGCTCACTGCAATAAGAATCCCTGGCGATACCGAATTTTAGGAAACTTTATCACCAAATGCACTCAGAATTCTTAACTACTTCTATCGCAAGGTAAGGATTACTACAGAACTGACATTCTCTCTGGAGTAGAGGGAATGCGTATTTCCGAACTCTACCCCACTTTTCAAATTTTTGATGTCACAGGAAATTCGACTAGTTTCGCATGGGTGGATAACTCTTGCGCATGCACGAAGTAGCGGAGGGCGAGAAGCACGGAGTATAATAGTTATTATACTCGCTGGCGAGAAGTAACATAAACAGGATTTTGTTTACGCCCTTGTAAACAGTATTAAGTATATAGTCTGAGAGTGCATTTTATTATACAATGCATAGTTTGACTTATTTTAATCTTCATATACCTTCCACATTGGATCTTTCCATATCACTGTAAAATATATTGTATTCTAAAAATTAAATCAAAGCAAATTACTTCCTTAGAATAATTAGATTTTCTTTTTATTACTTAGTATTTATTTCCGTTTTGAAACATATTTGATAAAAATTTATTTCCGCTGAAAATTTTTTGGTTGTTTAAAAACTATTATTTGGCAATAGCATAATAAAAACTGACTAATCTTGTTCTTCATAGATCAATGTAAAAAGGAATTCAAAATGTTACAAAAACAGTTCGTTAATCTTTAGTTTGCAAGAGATGCAACTAAACGGCACAGAGAAAAAATATTTCAATAAAAAAAATTCTCCATGTTAATTCAATAGCTAAATTATTTCTATTTCAGTGACAAAATCTAATTTCAATGCTGATATAACAGATAAATTTAACATAAACATTTTGGAAGCTTTCAGACATAAGCTAAATGTAAAATCGTAGTATATGATGTGACCTCGGAGCGATTTTGAAAACATATCAAAATCGCTGTGCCACCACCACCAAAATGACTCATTTACTGTTCGCGTAATGTCACCAAATCCTGTGTGTACCATATATTAGGATTAAATCCTCAACGAGAAAAGATGAATAACTTGTTAGTTTCCGGAGCGTTATATTTGTATGCTTTTGAAAGTCCCAAGACAGTCGAAATACCACTGGAAGATTTCACAGATAGTCTGTTTTTAAATTCCAATATCGAATTTTTATTCATTTCATTTAGATGAATAGTAGATGACTCATTATAATTTCTACCTTTGCAGATAAAAAAATACGGGGTTAAGGTACACATAGGATTTGGCGACATTATGACGAGCAGTAAAGGAGTCACTTTGGTGTAACGCCAAGGCCGTACTGCATACGGAGATTTTCCCAAGTTAAAATTTGCTATACAGTTTTATATGTGAAAAGAAATAATTAACTTTCATTCCCTTTAAATCTTATTCGTTTCCAGTCAATAACCAAAATTTTTGGCAAGTCAGAGATTTTAATTGAGCACACAGAATTTCGTCGCTTGAAGTATCAATTAATTGTTTCATTCATTTTCATTTAAGAGTAAATTTTGAGAAATATGAAAGCAGACTTTTGGCAACAGATGGCGCTGACCGTTGCACTGGATTTCTGACGTCAGACTTGCGGTTTGTTATCCTTGGCAGGATTCTCGCCGAGGTGAAAGTGGAATTTTTTGCCAAAGAGAGTTGACGCTAATGACCCTGGTAACCATAGCAACACCGCATTACGATTTAAATAACACAGCCCCTTAAGCTATAAATACTATCTGGAATACTAGAGAACGGAAAATATCGAAGGAAAATGGTTTATGGTTCCAACCTAATTCCTTATTTGGAAATTTTTTAAAATTTTTCTGTCAGTTTTATCATATGTCGAGAAATCATGTTTTTAAACAACAAATCTATATTATTTTCTTTAGTAAATTCTGAAAAACATGGAAACATATCTGTGTTGTTTTTGTTCAATTTTCCTTGCCAAAGTATTAGATTAGTTTTAAAGGTGCTCAGTATTAAAATGTTTTTAATTTTTCTCTGTAGACATAAATTCAAATTGTTAAGTTTTTGGAAAATGAATCACGTCACTGAATTTTTCTAACCAGTCACTATTAAGAAATGAATTTTTCCATCCATGTTTCATTTCTCCGAAAAAAATATAAACGTTATTTCTGAAATCGAAAATATGTTGCAGTATTTTTAAATTTTGTAGAAAACAAGATAAGTTATCTATTTTTCAATTACATTTTGGAAAAATGATTTCAGACTTAACTTCAACAGAGCAGCAGGCAACAGAGTATCTTCAAAATTACAAGAAGTATCGCGTATCTGAAAATGGATAAACATCGGCTGATACGCTTTTACGAGGTCAATGTGACTAAACATTTGTTTACCATACAGTTCTTAATTAAAATCAGCTATGCAATAAATAGGATATTTTTATTTGATAGTCTGGGCATTAAGAAATCGATAGTCGCTAACAGGTCTCCATTCGACAAACCCTTTTTTGGGCACCATGAGCAAGGGCGATGAATAGGGGTTTCTGGAAGGTCTCATATGACCCAGTTCAATCATGCGCTGGAATTCAGCTTTTGCAATTTTGAGGCGGTCAGGAGCTAACCGTCTAGGTTTATCAGCAACTGGAGGATCTTTAGTAGTTATATAATGCACAGTATTGTGCTTCACGGATTGATTGGGATCCCATAATTTAGTAATATCAGGATATTGCAACAATAATTTACCAAATACATTATAAACACAGGAAGATTTTGCAGAGAAAATATTACAAGTTATTAATTTGGCAGGTGTTTTAAAATTGGTTGTTAAATCAATAAGACGCTTGTTACGTAAATCAGGAGATAAACTGAAGTAATATAAAAATATCTGCACCTATGATGGAGCATGTAACATTACAAATATAAAAAGAGAAAGTAAAATTTCGTCTTAAACCAAAACCAGTTATAGTTTTTCGACCATACACATTAATGGAGGATCCATTAGCAGCACGAAAGGTTTGAAGTACTGGTGCCTTCAGTTCATTTATTTGCAACAATTAAACTGGCATCACTCCCTGAATCTATTAAAAAACACATACCTGTTGATCGGTCACTAATGTAAAGGCGACTCGATGTATGAGGGCGGAAAGAGTCGGTCGCCTCTACTCTACCTTTTTCAAGTTTCCCTTGTAGGAACAGGGCGAAATACACTTTTTTGCATTATCCTTGAATTTGCGATGATAGCACAAAGTTTTATCACGAGACTTCGAACGATTGCGGCCAGAAAAATTTGTACGAGATAAACTCCTGCCACGTCGAAGTTCGGACACTTCTTTCCGAAGAGCTCTGACTTCTTCACAAAGTTGAGCCGACATTTTCTGAAGAAGATTCGTTGTTAGAGACGATGGCGGATACATTCGTGTTGTTGGTAGCTAAAATTCGACCAGCTACTTCCGCAGCTTTATCCGATGTAATAGGAGAGATGGAAGCTAATATAGGTTGAACAGGAGCAGGCATCGCTTGATTAAAGAGCTAAAATAAAAGTGAATCGTCTATATTATGGTTTTTCTGTTTGGCGTTTCATATTCCGAAGAAGCTCGTTAGGTTTTCTTTTACCCAGGCTTTCCCCTGCTAGAAGACGACGAATTTCTTGAGTCTTTGATTCCGATCATCTTTCGATAATTTTTGATTTCAGGTCCTCATATGGGTTGACTTTATTCTGCTGAATGATGATATGACGAACCACAGTGGCAATATTAGCTGGTAAGTGAGCTACGAAGTAGTTATATTTTGTCTTCTCCTCTGTAATTGGTTTAGGAGTAGCTAATTCAAACGTTGATCCTAACATGTGGAACCATAGGGATGCATCAGCTTGAATAAAAGATGGAATCACCACAGCAGAAGTTTTAGATTCAGCCATTTTGCAGGTAGAACACGCGCCAGGGGCAAGAATCAAAACCAGAAGTTATCGCTACAATAGACCATATCACGTCCTAAAGTTAGCATTGATGTGTGGTTGGTGTTCAAGATGGTTAAATTAAAGGTGATCTGACTTATTATTGAATGAAAAAACATTTCTTATGTAAATATACTTTATTATGCACACAAGAATGTGACTCATACCGAGAGCGTTGCGTAAAACCCTCCCACACCAACGGCGCCCGCCAAAAAGAGGCTTTGAAGCGAGAGACAAGATGTGACGTAACCAGAACATGTCATCTGCGTCTCTGGCTGACTGCGACGCCTTCGTTCGCACCATGGAGGTCAGAATAGCACAATGGAGGTTCGCACGATGAAGTGCTACAGTGTATAAAGAAAGCTAAGTGATTATAAAGGATAGATGATTATAACAATTCCAAGTATATTTTTTTAACTTCTAAGGTTTTAGTTAAACTAACCAAGTTTATTTTAATTTAAATCTTTTCTATCTCCTCTCTGCTTCAACTTCCTGTCAGAAGAAGCGCGCGTTTTTAGCTTATGCTAATTTTTGAAGTTCAGCCAAGCACTATTTAAGAACCTCTCGGTGTGTGAGAAACCTCTCGGTGTGTGAGAGCTCAGACTCAGATCACGGTCACGCCGCTCAACGTTCGTCTGACCAGTTAGCAGTTTAAATTTATAAGCCATAGTGCTTACTACGTAATTGCATTGTAAAATAAATTAAAGTGCGGTAGTATTTAGTATATCTTGCTACGCACCCTTTTAGATAGAGGCCAACTTCCGCGAAGTGCTCTGCGAAGTAAAGTTTAAGTTCTATTTTAATTTATTTAAATTTATTTGATTGTTAAGTTCGACCCAAGTGTGGTCTTTTACTTTCTGTATCTCTCCCGAATTGGGAGGTTTGTATTTAATAGTGATTGAATAAAAGAGGATTTCAAATCCCTTCACGTGCAGTTATTCTCCAGCCCAGCAG
>KK116142.1:119103-148575 GCA_000611955.2 Stegodyphus mimosarum
GGTGTACTTCTGGACAGATTCAACCGTTGCCTTAGCCTGGATAACAAATGAGGGTCCATGGTCTGTCTTTATTGAAAATCGAGTAAGAGAAATTAAAAGGCTTAGTAAACTACAGCAGTGGAATCATGTACCAGGAAACAGGAATCCTGCAGATTTGTTATCAAGAGGTTGTCTTCCCCAACAACTCTTAAAGTCCCGATGGTGGGAGGGTGCAGAATGGTTGTATGGTGCTCCTCAGAATTGGTCTTGTAATATTTCTGTTCCCGGATCAAAAGAAATGAGTATGTCAACTGCTTTAAAACTTTGTGATGTGAAGAAAAACATCGAATGCTCAGAAGAGGTTCAAAAGATAAACTCTGAAATTCTGAGAATTAATAAGGAAGATGTATCGGAAAACAATTTAGATATAAATGAAAACCTAGATACTGATTTTGAACAAACACTTTTTGGATATTTAATTTTGTTAATGTTTGTAAAGCTCTCACTTTACAAAGGTGGGAGGATGTTAGAAATGCTATTTCCGAGCCTTTACTTATTCAACTTTTGGAATCTGGCAATGAAAATTATATTTTGGTTTTTTAGAACACTGTAATTCAGTTTAGCTGATAGTTTTGATTTGTTTTGAGATTTCGCTAGCCATTTTATTTAAGAACTTGCTTTTCGTATTTAAACTTCTTTGTTAGTTGTAAATAAATGTTTTATCTTTAATTTTATGCACTTCGAACTTTTTTGATTCTTTAAAACTATCGTTTTGGTTAATGATTATTATTTTGATATTGATAGCTGACTGTTTGTAAAATGCATTGTCTTTAACTTCTTGTGGAAAGAAGAAAAATCATGTGACAGTGCTAAAACTTGTATAAAATTGATTAAAAATGTTAATTATCCCAAATAACTTGTGTTTAACCTTTAGGTGTCTGAAGAATCGTTCACCCAAACAATAATTAACAAAAGACCCACAAAGTACTTAAAGGATATGTCTACTTATTAGGATGGCATGACATTGCAAATCTTCTAAGATAGGACTGAATTACGTTTTTGATACATTTTGTAAAGCCTAGACATCTAACTAAACGTTTGAGACCTTAACTGTATCAAAGGAGAATGCATATATAAATAATAAGTAGGCGAATTGAGAATTTGGATCTGAACCTATATTGATGTGAGGTTATAACACCTCACATAATAGTCATATTTTAGTCATTTCAGAATAGCTTTAACAATCTTTCACAGCAACAAAAATAGACTAAAAGGACTGCACATTTATTACATCAAAGCTTATCAATTAGCTCATAAAATATACATATTTTCATTCAATAAGCATGTATTTATGCAAAATTTACATTTTTATGAAAGTGAAAATATGATAAAAGTATTAAAATATCTTCAATGAAGATATGCTTTAGCCCAATGCTTGGTATGATAACGTCTATATTTCATGGCTGTTAGCTTCAGATGCTCAGAATTGACACTTTTACTACCTAGATAAAATTCTACTGCAAAAAAATGGGCTTGGATCCAAATGGATGGAATGCGAAAAACACATTCCATGTATTTGGACTTATTAGTAAACTTGTATGTATAGTTAAACTTAAAAAACACGAAAACCGAAACTTTCAAAGGAATTGATGCAGGTAGTGCAACACCAGAGTAAGTGAGTAAAAAAGAGTAAAACATCCTGGGCTAAAGTATACTCCAAAAATGCACCCAAAAAATAAGCAGTGATTGAGCTGGTAGTCCAAACATTTAAAAAAACGGTCCTTATAAATACTAGTTATTTACAAAGGTTGCGTGTGTGGTCTCCATGACAGCTTTTTCTTCATATCACAATATTCTCCACAAATTTTTCTTTATATGCAAAAAATGAACACTACACCACTTTATACAAAGAACATTTTATTTAAGATCATAAATCAATCTACTTATATCAGTTGCATAAAATGTTTTATTTCAAGTATAAAAATAAAAAGTATAAATAATAGTAAATTACATAAAAATAAAATAAATAACAAAGTATGTAAAGATCATAATAAGTTACATTAAAATTACCGATAGCAGTAAAGGAATTGTGAATTTCTTGAGCAGTTTACAGTACGTTTAACCATATAATAATTAATTTTTTTGAATATTTTAGCTATTTTACAATATAATGAACTATAAATTAATTAAAGTGTATCGCTACATTCAGTACATGAAAATTGTGGTAGATAAATAATAAATTGATATAGGATAAACATCTGAATAAACCCCATGCAGCATCTTGTATGTTATGATGGGATGGTATGCTTTAATAAAAGCATAAAAGCAAATATTTAAACACTTACTTAACATATGCAAATCTGTGGGGGCATTGCATAATGCACTAGAAAAATAATACAAGCCAGGGAGAATGAAGAACAAATTGTTACACAAAACAGCTGAGATGTCAGGTCTAATATTTTTGGTGGTAGCTTTTGATATGTAAAAATAAAGGAAAAACAGTTTCTCCTAAAATCAATATTTCAATCATTTGCAATTTGATATATTATTATTAAAAAAGAAATTGTTACTTATTGGTATCAAGAAATGTTTGATTATCTACCCAACCATAAAAAGAATTCTGTGGTATATTACCAAAATAGGCAACCCATAATATCCGCAAAATGTATTTGGCAACGCAAACAACTAGAACTTTTGACCACTTGCTACATGTCTTTTTCAATTAAAAAAACGTAGCGTATTTTTTCCCCGCATTCCATTTTCCCCCGCAAATGTAAAATTAACTGTTGACTATTGTAAAATACTCAACAGTTAATTTTACATTTCAAGAATATTTGGCCCTGAAAAAGACTTTTTATTTGTTTTCAAGGCTATCAGCTGGTTTTTAGATGCGAAATAACTTGTCCCTATAAAGTGCTGTTTTATTATTTCAGAAGCCACGTTAATATTTTCTGCAGATATTCACAGTAATTACACAGGAACACGATATAAACAATGCTATGTACTAAAACTCTCTATACTAAAAATCCCTTTTCGCTGATAGACCGATGAGCGAAAAATCAAGCTTAGGTGCAAAAGAAGGTCAACTAAAAATCAAGCTTAGGTGGAAAGGGGGGTAATTTCGTATTTCAGAGAAGGATAAAAAGGTATTTCGTACATTTTATACGAGTTCAAAAAGGTCATGAAGAAAAGATGGGACAAAATAAAATTAAAATAAATGGCCCAAAAGTAGTAGACAGAGAGAGAAAGAAAAATTAATAACTATAGAGAGAAAAGGAAAAGAAGTAGAAAATTTCCTAAAATTATATTGAATCTATGAGTGTAGTCAAAAGGGGAGGAAGCTGTGTTCATTTACAACAAATAGTGTCTCTCAGGCGTGTGTATCCTCATATCCCAGAGAAGGAAAAAAACTATGAGTAAAAGTGAGGTTTGGGGCGTAGACGCTTGTAATGCGTCCGCACTCATTTTTTTCTCTTTGAAAGTTGCATTGCGCATGCGTTAGAACACACGGCACCAATGGGAAACCAAGCAATCTCTTCCCCTCCTCCTCTCCCCTGCAGTGACGTCATGGAGGTTAGAAGTAAGATGGAGAAACCGCAATGAGTTTTGACACGATTGGATGTAAATATTTTGGAATTGCGTCGTAATTATATATATAAATTTACATATTTTCTATTTGTACAGTATTTCAGAGTCCTAAGTATACGAAAAGAATACATTTTAAAGCAAAGTTTATTGTTATTAACATTAAAATTATGCTTTATTTCTTCTCTCTTGCAATCCTTAAATCCGCAGTATCGATACGCCACTAGAGAAAATTAAAAAAAAAATGGCTCTGAGAAAAGCCTTTTGTAATTAAAAAGAACAAAATTAATAAGTTATAAATAACACAACCAAAGCACGTTAGAAGCTAAAAAGATTTGGGTAGAATCAAACAAATAACCAAATCAAAACAACCAGTGACTGAAAAGAAAAGAAGCATGCGCAGTTTTACTCATGGAGGTTTATTCTAACCTCCATGGTTTTACTGATTGTGTTTCCACATCGCCACCGCTACGAGCGCTGCGCTCGTTTCGAAGCGCAATTTCTCCGCAAGCGCCTGGCCCTAATGCTCCTATGACGTCAGTTTGAAGAGGTTTCATTATCTGCATCGTTTACGTTAAGTGAAGTTATATTGCTTTGGTCTTGGTTATGTATAAATGTGAATTTGTGGAGCTGGGGCTCAAGCTTTTTGCGCGCAAAAATGCCGCGGTAAATTCAGTTCGTCACTATATGACATCACAAGTCGTGTCCAATAAGAGCTTGGGGTAGTGGCTGGGGCCTGGCGCTTGTAATTTCTCCCATTGAAGTGTCGACGGTTTGCTTACATACAGCTTTGACTGTAACCGCATAGCCATTTTTATGGTCTGTTTGGTGTAGAAACTGAAATTTACGGTGGTTAATGGAATAGTATTGTTTCAAGATGATCGGACATCCGTATGTAATGGGCATGTTTGCCCAGCAGCAAGCGTTTGCTGCTGCTCAGCTTGCCCATATGCAAATCCAACAACAACAATTACAACAACAACAGCAGCAGCAACCTGAAGTTTTATCAGAGGAAAAGCTTCAAGAAAAAGCTAGAAAATGGCAGCAACACCAAAGCAAAAGATACGCAGAAAAACGAAAATTCGGGTTTGTAGATGCACAGAAAGAGGAAATGCCGCCCGAGCATATCAGAAAAATCATTCGCGATCATGGAGACATGAGCAGCCGAAAGTATCGTCACGATAAACGAGTTTATTTAGGAGCCTTAAAATATATGCCTCACGCAGTGTTAAAGCTAATGGAAAATATGCCTATGCCATGGGAGCAAATAAGAGATGTGAAAGTACTCTACCATATTACTGGAGCTATAACTTTTGTGAATGAAATACCATGGGTGATCGAACCAGTGTATATTGCACAGTGGGGTACTATGTGGATAATGATGCGGAGGGAAAAAAGAGATCGTCGACATTTTAAGCGAATGAGATTTCCTCCTTTTGATGATGAAGAACCACCTCTTGATTATGCGGATAATATACTTGATGTAGAGCCTCTTGAGGCCATTCAAATGGAACTAGATTCTGAAGAAGATGCTGAAGTGTGTAGATGGTTGTATGATCATAAGCCCTTATTAGATACAAAACATGTAAATGGCTCAACGTATCGCAAGTGGAATCTGGCTTTGCCACAACTAGCCACGTTATATCGTCTGGCTAACCAGTTGCTGACTGATTTAGTTGATGATAATTACTTCTACCTTTTTGATTTAAAGTCATTCTTCACAGCAAAAGCTCTCAATATGTCTATTCCCGGTGGCCCAAAATTTGAGCCATTAATAAAAGATGCAAATCCTGCTGATGAAGATTGGAATGAATTTAATGACATAAACAAGATAATAATTAGACAGCCTATTCGTACTGAATACAGAATTGCATTCCCTTACCTGTATAATAATTTGCCCCATTATGTTCATCTATCTTGGTATCATACTCCAAATGTTGTTTTTATAAAAACAGAAGATCCAGACTTGCCAGCTTTTTACTTTGACCCATTGATAAATCCAATATCTCATCGACATACAGTTAAAGGAGCGGAACCCTTGCCAGATGATGATGAAGAATTTGAACTTCCTGAGTATGTTCAGCCATTTCTTCAAGATTGTCCATTGTATACAGATAACACTGCAAATGGTATTGCACTTCTTTGGGCACCTCGCCCATTCAACTTACGCTCTGGAAGAACAAGAAGAGCTATTGATGTACCTCTTGTCAAATCTTGGTATCGTGAACACTGTCCTCCGGGAATGCCAGTAAAAGTTCGAGTTTCATATCAGAAACTTTTAAAGTATTATGTGTTAAACGCTTTGAAACATCGACCACCAAAACCTCAGAAGAAACGTTATTTGTTTCGTTCTTTCAAATCTACTAAATTTTTCCAAACCACTACATTGGATTGGGTTGAAGTTGGGCTTCATGTTTGCCGTCAAGGGTACAATATGTTAAACTTGCTCATACATCGTAAGAACTTAAATTATTTACATTTGGATTATAATTTCAACTTGAAACCTGTTAAGACTTTGACTACTAAAGAAAGGAAAAAGTCAAGGTTTGGAAATGCATTTCATTTATGCAGAGAAATTCTCCGACTTACTAAACTTGTTGTTGACAGCCATGTCCAATATCGTTTGAATAATGTTGATGCATTTCAGCTGGCAGATGGTTTGCAATATATATTTGCTCATGTGGGTCAATTAACTGGAATGTATCGATATAAATATAAATTGATGCGACAGATTCGTATGTGCAAAGATTTGAAGCATTTGATATATTACAGATTTAATACTGGACCAATTGGAAAAGGACCAGGCTGTGGATTTTGGGCTCCAGGTTGGAGAGTGTGGCTGTTTTTCATGCGGGGTGTAACACCACTTCTTGAACGTTGGTTAGGAAACCTGCTGTCTAGGCAGTTTGAAGGAAGGCATTCTAAAGGTGTTGCGAAGACGGTGACAAAACAACGAGTTGAGAGTCATTTTGATTTGGAGTTGCGAGCATCTGTTATGCATGATATCTTGGATATGATGCCTGAAGGTATGAAACAGAACAAAGCTCGTACCATACTGCAACATTTAAGTGAAGCTTGGCGATGTTGGAAAGCTAATATTCCGTGGAAAGTACCTGGTCTGCCAACGCCGATAGAGAACATGATTTTGCGTTATGTAAAGATGAAAGCTGATTGGTGGACAAATACTGCACATTACAACAGAGAACGCATACGCCGTGGGGCAACTGTTGACAAAACGGTATGCAAAAAGAATCTTGGAAGGCTTACTCGTTTGTATCTTAAAGCTGAACAAGAAAGACAACATAATTATTTGAAAGATGGCCCGTATATTAGTGCTGAAGAAGCTGTTGCTATTTATACAACAACTGTTCACTGGCTTGAAAGTCGTAGATTTTCTCCCATTCCATTTCCACCATTATCATACAAGCATGACACTAAATTGCTAATACTTGCACTTGAGAGATTAAAGGAAGCATATAGTGTAAAGAGCAGACTAAATCAGTCTCAGCGTGAAGAACTGGGTTTAATTGAACAAGCTTATGATAATCCTCATGAAGCATTATCTCGCATTAAGCGTCATCTTCTGACTCATCGACAGTTTAAAGAAGTTGGTATTGAGTTTATGGATTTGTACAGCCATTTAATTCCTGTTTATGATGTAGAACCCTTAGAAAAGATAACTGATGCATATTTAGATCAGTATTTGTGGTATGAAGCTGATAAGCGTCGTTTGTTCCCACCGTGGATAAAACCAGCTGATTCTGAACCACCACCTCTTTTAGTGTATAAGTGGTGCCAAGGTATTAATAATTTGCAAGATGTGTGGGATACATCAGAAGGAGAATGCTGTGTAATGTTAGAATCACGTTATGAAAAAATGTATGAAAAGATAGACTTAACTCTTTTGAACAGGTTGTTGCGATTGATCGTCGATCACAACATTGCTGATTACATGACTGCAAAAAGTAATGTAGTTATTAATTATAAAGATATGAATCATACAAATTCATACGGTATTATTAGAGGACTTCAGTTTGCATCTTTTATTGTTCAGTATTATGGACTTGTGCTTGATTTATTAGTTCTTGGTCTGCAGAGAGCTAGTGAGATGGCTGGGCCACCTCAAATGCCAAATGACTTTTTGACGTATAAAGATGTTGCTACTGAAACAGCACATCCAATACGTTTATATTCTCGTTACATTGAAAGAATGCATATTTTTTTCCGTTTTACAGCTGAGGAAGCTCGAGATTTGATTCAGAGATATTTAACGCAACATCCAGATCCCAATAATGAAAATATTGTTGGGTACAATAATAAGAAGTGCTGGCCTCGAGATGCTAGAATGAGACTTATGAAACATGATGTAAATCTTGGTCGGGCTGTATTCTGGGATATCAAGAACAGATTGCCTCGTTCTGTAACAACTGTTCAGTGGGAAAGTAGTTTTGTTTCAGTTTATAGTAAAGACAATCCTAATCTGCTTTTCAATATGAGTGGATTTGAATGTAGAATTCTGCCAAAATGTCGTATGACTCATGAGGAATTTACACACAAAGATGGAGTTTGGAATTTGCAAAATGAAGTAACAAAGGAGAGAACTGCTCAATGTTTCTTAAGAGTTGATGATGAATCTATGCAACGATTTCATAATAGAGTGAGACAAATTTTGATGGCTTCTGGATCGACAACATTCACCAAAATAGTGAATAAGTGGAATACAGCTTTGATTGGTTTGATGACATATTTTAGAGAAGCCGTTGTAAATACCCAAGAACTACTAGATTTATTAGTGAAATGTGAAAATAAGATTCAGACTCGAATTAAGATAGGATTAAATTCTAAAATGCCAAGTCGATTTCCTCCGGTTGTGTTTTATACACCAAAAGAACTTGGAGGTCTTGGAATGTTATCTATGGGACATGTTTTGATTCCACAGTCTGATCTCAGATGGTCAAAACAAACTGATGTTGGAATTACTCATTTTAGATCTGGTATGAGCCATGATGAAGACCAAGTTATTCCAAACTTGTATCGTTATATTCAGCCATGGGAAAGTGAATTCATCGATTCTCAAAGAGTTTGGGCTGAATATGCTCTTAAGAGACAAGAAGCATTAGCTCAGAACAGGCGTTTAACTTTAGAGGACTTAGAAGATAGTTGGGACCGTGGTATTCCTAGAATAAATACTCTGTTCCAGAAAGATAGGCATACACTTGCATATGATAAAGGTTGGAGAGTACGCACAGATTTCAAACAGTACCAGGTTTTGAAACAAAATCCATTTTGGTGGACACATCAACGGCATGATGGTAAGTTGTGGAATTTGAACAATTACCGTACTGACATGATTCAAGCCTTAGGTGGTGTGGAGGGTATACTGGAACATACGCTTTTTAAAGGAACTTATTTCCCAACCTGGGAAGGACTGTTTTGGGAAAAAGCTAGTGGTTTTGAAGAATCAATGAAATATAAAAAGTTAACTAATGCCCAGAGATCTGGATTAAACCAGATCCCAAATCGCCGATTCACCTTATGGTGGTCGCCTACAATTAACAGAGCAAATGTGTATGTAGGCTTTCAGGTTCAACTTGATCTAACTGGTATTTTCATGCATGGAAAAATTCCTACTTTGAAGATATCTTTAATTCAGATATTTAGAGCTCACTTATGGCAAAAAATACATGAAAGCATTGTCATGGATCTCTGCCAAGTGTTTGATCAAGAACTGGATGCTCTTGAAATTGAAACTGTTCAAAAAGAAACTATCCATCCTAGAAAGTCATATAAAATGAATAGTTCTTGTGCTGATATCTTACTTTTTGCTGCGTATAAATGGAGCTGTTCAAGACCATCATTATTAGCTGATTCAAAAGATACAATGGATGTTACAACTACTCAAAAATACTGGATTGATGTTCAGCTGAGATGGGGTGATTATGACTCACATGATATTGAGAGATATGCTCGTGCTAAATTTCTTGATTACACTACTGACAATATGAGTATTTATCCATCTCCAACTGGTGTGCTAATAGCAGTTGATCTAGCATATAATCTTCATAGTGCTTATGGAAATTGGTTCCCAGGAGATAAACCTTTAATACAGCAAGCTATGGCAAAGATAATGAAGGCAAATCCTGCTTTGTATGTCTTACGAGAAAGAATCCGCAAAGGCTTGCAGCTCTATTCGTCAGAGCCAACTGAACCGTATTTATCATCTCAGAACTATGGTGAATTATTTTCAAATCAAATTATTTGGTTTGTGGATGATACAAATGTGTATCGTGTTACCATACATAAAACCTTTGAAGGTAATTTGACCACAAAGCCAATTAATGGTGCAATTTTTATTTTCAATCCTCGTACAGGACAGTTATTTTTGAAGATAATTCATACTTCTGTGTGGGCTGGACAAAAACGTCTGGGACAGTTAGCAAAATGGAAAACTGCTGAAGAAGTTGCTGCTTTAATTCGATCTCTCCCTGTTGAAGAACAACCAAAACAGATTATTGTGACCAGAAAAGGAATGTTGGATCCTCTGGAAGTCCATTTACTTGATTTCCCTAATATTGTTATTAAAGGTAGTGAGTTGCAATTACCATTTCAAGCATGCTTGAAAGTAGAAAAGTTTGGAGATTTAATTTTGAAAGCTACTGAACCTCAAATGGTTCTTTTCAATTTATATGATGATTGGCTGAAAACAATATCATCATACACTGCATTTTCTCGTTTAATTTTGATTCTTCGAGCACTTCATGTAAATAATGAGAGAACCAAAGTGATACTGAAGCCAGATAAAACCACAGTAACTGAACTGCACCATATCTGGCCATCACTTTCAGATGAAGAATGGATCAAAGTTGAAGTCCAACTCAAAGATCTGATCCTTGCTGATTATGGTAAAAAGAATAATGTAAATGTAGCTTCTCTCACACAATCAGAAATTAGAGATATCATTCTTGGAATGGAAATTTCAGCACCATCAGCCCAACGACAGCAAATTGCAGAAATTGAAAAACAAACGAAAGAACAAACGCAGTTGACAGCCACAACAACAAGAACAATAAATAAGCATGGTGATGAAATAATTACATCCACTACCAGTAATTATGAAAAAGATACTTTTGCTTCCAAAACCGAATGGCGAGTGCGTGCTATATCAGCTACTAATCTTCATTTGCGAACCAATCACATTTATGTTTCATCAGATGACATTAAAGAAACTGGATATACTTACATTTTGCCTAAAAATATTCTAAAGAAATTCATCATTGTATCTGACTTACGTACTCAAATAGCAGGCTACCTTTATGGTGTGAGTCCTTCAGATCAGCCACAGGTGAAAGAAATCCGGTGTATTGTCATGGCGCCTCAATGGGGAACTCATCAGATGGTACATTTACCAAATATTCTTCCTAATCATGAGTATCTGCAAGAAATGGAGCCACTAGGATGGATTCACACTCAGCCCAATGAACTTCCTCAGCTTTCACCCCAGGATGTCACTACACATGCTAATATTATGAATGATAACCCGTCTTGGGATGGAGAAAAGACTATTGTTATAACTTGCAGTTTTACTCCTGGTTCATGCTCACTTACTGCCTATAAATTAACTCCAAGTGGTTACGATTGGGGTCGACAAAATACTGACAGAGGTAACAATCCCAAGGGTTATTTGCCTTCTCATTATGAAAGAGTACAGATGCTACTGACTCATAGGTTTTTGGGATTTTTCATGGTTCCTGCCCAAGGTTCATGGAATTATAATTTCATGGGTGTCCGTCATGATGCTGCTATGAAGTATGATTTGCAGTTGGCAAATCCTAAAGAATTTTATCATGAACTACATCGACCATCTCATTTCCTGAATTTTAGTAACATAGAAGATAGTGAAGGTGTTGGAGCAGACCGTGAAGATCATTTCTCATAAACTTCTCAGCCATTCCGCCGCGTAAATATCTGTAAAATAGGAATTGTTTCACTGTCAAATAATGTATTGTTAAGCAGTTTCATCTCTTGAATTAATGTGAGTAGGAAGTTCTGCAGAAAATTTGTGGATCCAGACAAGTTAAGTCTTTTGACCAATTTTGCCTTAAAATACTTTTTTCCCCTGTATTCCGTTTTCCCCCTTACAAATTATAACTATGAAAATATATTTAAACATAATATTAATATATGACTAAAACTTGTATTTGTGCACTTTATTTCATTTGATGTTCTTAAAATAGTATGTTTGAAAGATTTTAAAAGTAGAATTTGTAAAGATTTTTGTTTTCAAACTAGCATTCAAAAATAAATTCTTATTTTTCAGGTGTATTGCATTTTATAATTGAAATAAAATATGTTAAATCTTATTTGCCAGCTTTCTAATACTAATTAACTTTGGTCTAAAATAAGCACCTAAATTTTAAAAAGTAACATCTTCAGATTATCTATTAAATTCAGTCATGTAGTTTCATTTGCAAAGTTACTTGTAGCGATGTTTTGAAATGATTACTGAAAATATGTAATTTAAGTTATCAGTTGTTATAACAGTTATTTTATGAGCCTTTCAAATTTTTAAGAGGTAATGGTTTTATTGTTTAAAGATGTAGTTAATTTCAGTTAGGAAATTTTGTAAAATTACAGGCATGTTCTTATTTTTAGAAAATGTACATTAATTTTTAGTCTCTCATGTAATTTCAAACAGTATAATTTTAGTTGTGAAGTATTAATTGAATTAACTTGACGATCATTTGTAAGAAATTATTTTCAAAATAGGTAAGTTTTTAACAAATAGTAAAAAGGGCCTATTAAATTATTGATGCTGATTTATTGCTTATTGTTTCAGAAAGTTTAAGAGATACTTAATTATAATATAGATATTTAAGTTCCGTAATGCAAATGTAGAAAAAAATAATATTAAAGCATAAGTGAGTGTAAATACAATACAGTGTGTACTTAATTTAAAAAAAAAAAAAAATTATTGGAGATAAGTTTATCATATATAGGCAATTCATAGTCATAGCGATCCTTACTTCATTCAGGATGATATTATCATCATTGCAGAGAGAGAATTTTAGAAAATTAGAGGATTCTGCCATATTTCTGAGCAGTTGTCATGGTTTCAAAGACAACCAGAATGTGACCATTCTAGGAGAACTCGCTGAACTATAGTGTGCAGAAACAATGATTCATCAGGCAACTGTGCTCATAGCAATCCTTCAGTCAAACATCACCATTTTCGCATACATTCTTTTTGTTGTATTCCAATGGCCTTTTTTAAACGAATTTTGATATTTTATGCAGTAAACTTTTTAAAATATGACCTTGTAGATTTTGTCAGCGATGGAAGAAACTGCCAGTAAAATTTTTACATGCAGAATTTTGCTCTAAATTATCAAAAGAGAATAACAAGGATATGCACTTGGTAAATAGCTTGGTAAAAATATATTTAAGGTTGTCTCTTGACGATTGGCCAGCAAGGCAAATTTCAAGATGGCCACTACACAATCCAAAATAACAAATCAAAGAATTGCTCAAACTCGGCATTGCACAATTCCTGGACTTTTTTCATGTACACATCGATCTATTTTCACTTAAGAAAAATCAGGAAAGTGATGATGTCACGTAATGTTAAATCAAAATTACTCATCACCAAAACTGAACAAAATTTGTAACCCGATCGAAAGCTCAATAAATTGCATTTTAAATCACACAGTGAAATAACATAAAAAAGGAAATATCTTATCACATATACTCACTACAAAAAGGAAATATCGACTTGCCATATTTAGAAATTTCTGTGTCTTCAGTCTGTGGCATAACAAAATTCCTTAACAGCATCCAAAAACTTTCTAAAATTATCTGAACTATAATATGCATACTACTGACATCACATAAATTCACAAAAATATCCTCCATAGTGCCGGTGACATTTCTTGCGACAAAGCCATCTGAATGATATTTGCATTCGACCATACGCATTTCCATCGTACAAATAGGACCTTCATTTACACACCATTCAATTGAGGTATTTTTCCCCCTTTTGTTCCAAATCGTACAGAAACTTCACATTAATCTCATCACATAACCCATTTTACAGTATACAGCACTAAATAAGCAACGTACTTCGTACCTAACATCTAACGCAGAAATAAGCCCTTACAAATGTTTTCCCATCAGTTAAATTCACTGCAATCAATGTCATAATAGGGTTTCCATAACATTCCACTACTTAGGTTACCATAAATGAAACAACAACTTGGTGATAATCCAAGGGGCACCCTAAAAATATAGATTACCCGATAGCCTATGTTATCGGAGTTTGCACGATGCCGTATCTCTGCAATTCTCTGATGTTTTAAGAATAAACAGATCACTGTATACATTGGATGGAAGAAAAAAAAAATTACAGAAAGATTTAGAGAAAAATGTGCTTTATTTTTAATGTATCGTATTTGATATTTTAAATTACTAAAGTGTATTTCCGGGTTTTCTTCCGCAAAGGATCCGTTGGCGGCGGTGCGTATTTACTCGCCAAGCTCGCCGGTTAATCGGCCTTGATTTTAGCAGTGTACAGTTCACTTTGATTATATTTAAAGCATATAAATTAAAGATACATATTAAAGGAAGCTCGCCGGTTAATCAGTCATGGTTTTAGCAGTGTACAGTTCACTTTGATTATATTTAAAGCATATAAATTAAAGATACATATTAAAGGCTTATAAATTAAAGTTAGCAGAAAGAGACATAACATTAATAGGTTAAACATGATACAGCATATAAATTAAAGTGTATATAGCAATACTTAGGCTTAGCAATACCTCATATTTCTTTTATTAAATTTGTATGACCCTGAAAAGGGCCTTTTTTTAACTGTGCACTTACGGAAATTGTCTGGGACTTGTTGTCATTCTCATAAAGTGTCTTTTTCATTAAGTATTCGATATCCTCAAAATTGTATCTAATAATGAGTGCTACTGTACATATAATAGATTAATGGATTCATTACTAAATAATACATTTAAAACATTCATTTTACTCAAGCAGTTTTTCAAATGTTTCAAACGCACAGTTGTTTTTTTGAATTTACTTATTTATAGCTTAGAGCATTTTATTTTGAAACAACTGCCTTTTTCATAATAAATTTGGCAATGAATCTTCAGTAATATTCAAATCCTTTAGACTAGCATTGTAAATAAAACTAGAATATTATGCATTTTATCTTTCAATAGTCATTCAAACTTTGATTATTACACAAAGCAATGGTTTGCTAACTTTGATGATTCTGGTAATATATAAACTATTTTGTCCTCTAAGAGAACTAGTAATACTTTTTATTTCATTCTAGTCATCTATTGTATATAAACACTAAAAAGTATCTTCTGAAAAGTAATTGTCAAAATACATAAAAAATATATCAAAATTTTAAGCATGAAAACTGATTTAATTCTTCTAAGCAGCCGTGTTATCAATTATCATCATCCCATCCACCGTATTTTCGCCACCTCATTCTGTACTGACGCACCTCTAGATAGCGGCAAAACGCAGCCGGGGACAAACGAATTCCACGGGTTACCAGTTTTGAACTATTATCGCCATTTTTGGCGGTTTTTATATTTACCGGATCCTTTGTGGAAGTGCTTCCGTATTTCCTTTTCATATGCTAATAATGTCTACTAATTTACAATAAATATTGATAGTTTGGGGAAATGTTTCTTTAAAAAAATTCATGAAAACCGGGGACACTCGGATAACTAGCACTTGGTGAGCTTCCTGAAATCAAGGTGGTGGTTGTGTTAATCCTTTTTACTTTTAATATTATTTAAAATGCCACACTTATCAAACGAAAATGAATTTGATTAAATTTTAGTGCTTCTCTGCACATGGCTAAAGAAAATATGTAAGTTGTATATTTCTTTAAAACTTAATGCATCTAAATGCTAGCATTAAAAATATTTCAGATTGAATGTAAAACCATGTCATGCCAATTATTATTCTTTTAAAATCAAAAGAGAGCATTTATACTATGTTAAATGTTAACTGGCTACCAATTCAGTGCTGTTAGTAGGATATTGAAGAAGCAGGATTAGAAGAAAACTTTTGTTATAAATTTAAATTAGTTTTGTCATAATTTACCATTTACGTAATGCTGTAAAACTGTTAAGAGAAAGTTAATTATATAGCTGTGCACAAATGTTTGCATATGCAATTTCAGTTGATGATTTGAAAAATCTATGAATTTTTGTTGAAGTTTTGGCTCTAGTGTAGAATTGGGTGCCCCTTATTTTTTGGCGAAAAATTTTGTTCAGTTTTGGCGATGAAACCCCATTTCTGTTTACCATTAGAGTTTTAACATGGTTTTAGCTTCTTGATTTATTTAATTGAAAATAAATCGATGTGCACATGGACAAAGTCAAAATGTGCAATGACTAGTTTGTGCAATTCTCTGATGTTTTTTTTAAGTGAAAATAGGTCGATGTGTACATTGACACGGAGTTTGTGAAATTCTTTGACTTCTTGTTTTGGTTTTGTGTAGCGGCCATCTTGAAATTGTGTCTTATTGTCGCCGATCTTGGTGTCAAAACAGAATCGCCAAAATACAAGGGGCACCCAATTGTAAACTTTTACCGAAGTTTTTACTATCCTTACTGTTAAATTTTTTTTAATAGTTGTTAAAAGATTAAAGTAAGTTGTTGAGTGACACAAATATGGTAAAAAATTTTTAAACAAGCAGCTGTATGACATAACATGTGTAATAAACTGCTGTAAATTTTTTAAGCTCCTACAACAAGACATTTGTCACATTTCGCACTTCAAAAGATCTGTGGAAAGAAAAGTCAGTCAGTTGTTGATGCAAATGTGAATTTTGGATGTGGTTGAGTATGCGTAATTTTAAAGTTAAAATGGGCTCAGGATTTCTCTGTTGGTTTGATTAGAAGATTAAACTTGTAATTCAGGTATTGTTTTATTTGTCCGAAATTAATGGATCCTATTTAGTTATCATGAAAAATCGCACTCTTAAAATTATGAGTTTACATATTTCTGTGAAAATTTTTGTGCATGCCATGCTTATTCTCTAGGCTGGAATTTAACATGCAGAAAATTATGGCAAAATGAAAGACCCTGACATAGTTTTAAGAAAGCATTTTCAATTTTCATTCAGTTTGCCACTTGTGCTGTGTACCATTTAATGTCTACGAGGTGTCAACAACAAAAACATGCAAAAAGAATATTATATAAATATTAAATATAAGTTTAAAAAATCTATATTACCTCAAAACCCAATCATAAAAATGAAACTACATTTTGGTAATACAAATCTCAAAAATGATCATAGTAAAATCTAGTAAATGCAGTGGTATTATGGAATGTTTTGATTATTTTATTTTTATTGCATTTTTAAATTTTATGTTACGAAATTGTTTCTTATTCATGTGTATTAATAGGTTACAACATAATTAATAGATCTTTTAAGCTACTTTTGTTTTACTATTTTTACATATTATAGTTCCTGCAGTTAGTTGCTCATTATTAATGAATGTGTCATTTTAGGATATTTATCATTGATATTTTATACCTTACTTTACATACATATTGTTGCAAGCAGGAAGTTCATTTATATTTCTTTAAATAAGCAGGGAGTAAGGAAGAACATTTTACCCAGGCACAGCATCCAGGTGGCTCCAAACTGATTTTACAGATTTCTAGAAATGAATTTTTTTTTTTCCATTCTTGGGAAACAGGGCATAAGATCTTCAGCTGTAGCACTGAAAACCCTAGCTACAGCTTTATAATAAGTCCAGATAAGCAGGAAGAAATTAAAAATTTATTAGGAAAATAGGCACAATAATGGCTGGAAATAACTGAAAGAAATCATGGATATGTAGCAATTCCTCCTTAGCACACAAAATAAATCATAAAGTTCCTCAAGTCATTCATGGAGTAAAACCTAACTTATAGTCCAGCTAACTTCTTACTCTCTCAGCTAATTCATAACTGAACTCTTTAGCTCTCTGACCCATATTTATACCTTAGAGCAGTGGATCAGGAAACTTCTAAAAAAATTCTTTGTGTGTCTCCGAAAAGGTGTTTTCTTAAATCTTCCTGATTGTTCCTTAGATTCCTTAGGAACAATCTGGAGGTTTCTTAGGATCCTCCAGATTAAGGCTCCTTAGGAACAAAATTACATATATCTTGCTTTCAAATTGAACTATTTTCACAGTTCTAAGGCTTTTGCACTCAAAATTAAAAGATCTACAATTCTATGCAACAAATAAACACTGAAATATAAGACATGTAGCCCCAAAGTGTATTAAATGTAAAATAAAGCATAAAATACCATTCTAAAAGTAAAAATAGAATAAAAAAGGATTAAAATATGTACAACATCGCCCATTTAGGGATTGCAAGTCCCAAATATCAGGATAAACTAATTCTAATTATCACAAGTTGAAAGCAGGGCTGTGGAGTTCGGTAGGAAAAATGACTGACTCCGACTCCTGGAACTTTAAAGACTCAGACTCCCTCATATATTTATAAACATATGCACATGTGTTAAGCTTATTTTTTTAATAGAAAAAAAGTAATAAATGCTACTGAAAAACAAATGATGGCATAGGAAATTATTTATATTAATTAGCATGTGTTATGAAATGGAATTTTTTATATCTAAAGGCTCTTTATTTTCATTCACTTTGTCTTAGCCTTTTCAATATTATCCAAATATTTCTCAAAAGCTAATTTATCACTGGAAGACGATGATAGAGACTCAGTTGCAATGCCTGCAGTTTTTGTTTGTCCTGATTT
Organism: Stegodyphus mimosarum; assembly: GCA_000611955.2. Classification (NCBI taxonomy): domain Eukaryota; kingdom Metazoa; phylum Arthropoda; class Arachnida; order Araneae; family Eresidae; genus Stegodyphus; species Stegodyphus mimosarum. Next base: position 137,464 of record KK116142.1, read on the forward strand.
GAATTCTCCAATCGTTCTAAGAATAATTTCATTCTTAATGAAGTTCACAGATGGCTTTTTTTTGCCTTTTCATGAGTAATTTGTTCGTCATCCAATAAAATTTGGTGTTTTGGATCTACATATATTGAACCCAGCAAGATCTCATTGTCTTTCAAACTAGTTTCTCTGTTCTTCATTGAAGAAATGATTCCTTCTGCAGTAAGCTTTCAATCTCAGAAAGAACAAACATCACATTCTTCCATTCTCGCCTTCTGTTAATTCAGATAGTAGCTTTTTTGTGGTTATATACAGTGTAAAAAGAAGAGTTTCCAACCTGTATATCATCAAATATGTACTTCCCCATCACATTGCTTGATCAATAATTGCTCCTTTTCCTGCTCACTTTGTAAGAATGGCATCAGTTTTGGGAGTTTTTGTTGCTGTTGCTGCTTACCTAAATTTACCAATGAGATTAGTAACTAAATGAATCAGTTTAATCAAAAATGGCAAATATCATATCCATACTCCCTTATATTTATTTATTAATATGTCAATAAAATAGAAAACTATTTATTAATGTATATTGTCCACAAATAAAAATAATAATTCAGTTTGGCCTTATTTTTTTTTTTTTTTTTTTTCAATTTACTTTAATTTCATTTCAAATTCAAACTGTCCACCAAAAACTGGAGTCAGAGTCAACGTGTTTTAGGGACTCCTGCTCCAACTCCTTTTACCCAAAATCTGCTTAACTCCGATTCCAACTCCACAGCCCTGGTTGCAAGTCTATAATAGTGTATTATTTTAGGTTTGATGATATGATAGGGCCCTTCCTAGAAAGTCTGTAGCTTTGGAGAGATTCCACGACAATTCTTCAGTTACAGAGCCTGATCTGATTTCCTTACTTGAATTTCCTTTGCATTGATTTGGCATCATATCTCATCTTCATCCTCACAGTGCATATGTTGATCCTTATCCTGGTAAGCCAATGAACGTCGTTTAAGTGTGCTTGCAGATCTTCATGTTATTCTGAGACAAAGAAATCATGTCCAAACAGCAGGTCACATGGCAGACGAAGATCTTGGCCAAAAATCATTTGTAATGGGAAAAAAAAAAGCTCAGTATATATTTGTTTTCTTTATTGAACATTTCTTTCAATGTAAGTTGTTTAAGCTGCTTCGTTTTTGGAGTAATAATTTCTCTTCAGTTCTATAGATAGACATAATTTCTTGTTCAGCTACAAAGATCCCTTGTTCATTTGCTGTATCACAAATTCCTTCTAATTGTCAATTGAAATTTTTTCATTCTCAACAACTCTGTCACTTTCTTCACTATCAAATTTTCTAGATTTAGAACCATATAACAGATTTTACCATTCATAAGTTGACTGATGATTGGGGCATTGTCATCATAATGAAAACTTCTGTTTAATCATCTTCATTAATTACCACTTCTCCATATTTCATCACACATTCCATCAATTGGAAAATTTAGCCATTTGTTTGCAATATCCAAAAAATCCTTCAAATTCATGGCTGTAATCATAAAGCTTACCTAGTGTCCATTATACACTATTGGTGACTTATGAAATTGATGACTATAGACATGCAGTTTGTTAAATTTTCTCTTTCGTCTATCACATGCTGAGGAAATTAGGCCAGAATTATAATAGTTATTTATTATATTTTGCTTATTTTTGGCATATATGTGTTCCAGCATATTCTAAAGGCTGATTGGAAAACAAATTAGTTATTCTTAATTCAGACAACACTAAATTCAATCTTTTAGCCTATGAATGTCATTTAAAATATATTTTTTTATGTATGGAAAGAAATTTCTATTCAATTTCTGCTCATCAACACACCCAATGCTTTGCAGCACAGTTGTCTGAAGTCTGTAATCGTCGTCAGTGTAATATCAACATAAAAAGTTTCCATGCTGTTTGGTTTCCAGTTACTAATATTTAAAAAAAAAGGGATTATTTATACATTGCTGTGTGAGTCATTTCTCAAGCTAACATGTGTTGATACTCATGCGGTGACAAAAACATAAAATAGTAAATAATGATTTGACAGGTTGGCATCAGAGATATAAGTTATTCTGTAAGTGTAAAATCAGCAATTATTTTTTAATCTGGAATGTTTCGGTTTAAGATGTATGCCAAGCTTTATACTAAAAGGCGAAGAAAAAGTTAGCCACAGAGTTAAATTATTGATTATACAAATTATGCTAATAAATGATTGTTTCTTCATTATGAAGGAATTTTATTTAGTGCCAAATTGAATTTAGGAATGGAGATCTCCGCATGCTTTATTATGAAAAAATATCAAAATGCACATGTGTAAAGCATACAAAAAGGAAAAGATTGGTGGTCTGGAAATACAGATGTTAGATATGTTGGATACTGGGCATGTTGAATTTGGAAAGTGCAAGATATGGAGTCATCAGAAAATTGGCAAATAGGGATTTTGAAAAAGTTCTGGATTTTAGATCATCAGTCTTAACAAAATGATATATTGAAATTATAAAGTTAAAAATATTTTTTATTATTCCTTTAGAAAAGAGATATTTTGCGTAAAGAAAGATCTTTTCCAGAATCATTTCTATGTGAAGTTAACCCTCTGGAGGTTTTGAGAAACTTAACGTATTGTTTCCGTGTTTAAGTGTCACCAGCTTTGTTAACAAAGCTTTCGAAAAACACGCAATGTTTCTTTCACTGAATGCACGGAAAGCATTAAGTAGTTTTTTTATTCCCCCACACCTGCAGAGAATCATCACTTGAACTGATTAGTGTTGGCTGTAAAAATATCAATCACTGTCAAAACTTTGCTCTCTGGTAGTTTTTCAAGAAGATGTTAGCTGCTTTGTTATCCGACTTAGCAGTACTTGTTTGCTTTAGTCGGGATTTATGTTATTTAATTTTGTGAAAAACCGCAAATCAAGACATTAAAAGAAAAGAATCATAAATGTTTATTTTATTTTATTTATTTATTTTTTCTGTTCATAAACCTGCATTTTTATGTGTGCGTACGTGTTTATATATATTTATTTATTTAAGTTTTTATGAGCAATCTACATGCATGCGGGCATAATATCAAAATATTTTTGTGTTTCTAATAACCTTCACTTTGATTATTTAATTTACCTCTTATATATGATTGCTTGCTTAGGATAAAAGGAATATTTTCTCACTGAAACAGTATGATTTTTAATGTTTTCCTTATTTTTTTAATAAAGTAAATTATCTTGGGAACTTAGAAAATTTCTTATTTTATTTGTTGGGTATTTTTCATCCAGACTTTATTTGAAACTACGGATATAAATAATATTTCACAACTTGATATGACAGAAATAATTAGCTGAACATGAAGTAAAAAACTTGTTTATTTGCTCATCATAATCACGGACGTCTAAGCTTTTGTCATGCAATTTTCTGCTTTTGTGTGTAGCAGTAAGGAAAGCTGCGAGTTTATTAATTGTGCCAGAATGATGTTGTTTTCTTTAAAAATCTAAAAAAATATTAGTATATTTTACTATGTATTTTTTGGGGGGCTAAGACGAAATAAACAGTTGCTCTTAGAAATCTGCGTGTTGAAAAATCATAAGAGCATTAATGAAAAAAAATTTGATTTTGATAGATTGATTTTTATGGGTTTTATTAGTCTCTATACCTTTAATTATTTCTCTCTGCATACATAGAAATAATTAAACAGAGACACTAGTTTAATGCTCTTTGTGCTTACTTATTTTTGAAATTTTATTTAATTTGATTGTGGCAAAAACTTAAGATTATTTGCCTCAGGATAGGGATGTCTTCGTGGAGGAATTTCTGAGGGAAATTGGCTCATATGTATGTTGCACGTGGGGAAAGCAAAGAAAACGACTACGCAGTGAGCTCGTTCGCGGGACTCAAATTCTGGACCGAGTTACCAGTGTTCAGAGAATTTATTGCTCGTCCGCTGATGGGCCAACGCTCTGGATGCGTTTTATGCAATGTGAGTTTTTGTATGTGCAGTCAGAAAACTGAAAACATTTTTCAAAATAGTATTATAGTTAAATAGAGATAACATATATTTTTACTACACATTTTCTATCAGTATCACTTTCAGTGTAGTTTCTTAATACAGAAACATAAATTTTTAAATATTTATATTTATAATTTGGTTTTCGATGCATTGAATTAAGATTATTTTCCAGAATTCACTACATCCTTAAATTTTATTTTTCAGTATAATAAATATGCAGTTATTTTTAAAAGGATGTAAATGGGGAAAGTTTTGAAATATGAAAAAAAAATTATGTTTACACTCAAAAAATGCAAAACATAACGAATTTTAAAATAAAATTGTGTAGAACTGATCATGATTAGATTCATCTTCTTGTTAGGTTTTCTCAAGAATATTTGTGTGTTAATATACATGCTCAAAAATGTGAATATTAGAAATTACATCAAACATGCATTGAACTAGAAGTAAACTTTTCAACAAAAATTCAACTAATTTCAACAAATACCCGGCATAATATGATCACAATCTGTCTGAATATTCAAGAATGTCTGGGTAACAAGTTTGCTTCCTAAGGCTTATATTTATTTATTATTATGCACATGTGGGACTGCTATTTATATATATATATAGAGAGAGAGAATGTTTTCCCCAACCTAGGGTTCACAACAAAACAAAGATTTTAATTTTCGTAAAATAAAATACAAAATAGACATTCTGCAGCAAAACTGAAGTTTAAAACCCTTTTTATTTAACAAAATGCATGATATATTTCTACTTCAACTAAAAGAAACAAAATTAAGTTTTGTTCATATGACTGGCTGGCTCAGTTAGAAATAAATACATAATATTTTTTTTCCCCTTCTTTCCTCTAAGAAACTAAAATTCAACAAGGTACCTTTTTTTTACAAAACAAAACACATAATTTATTCATTTTCAACTAAAAATAGTTTACACTATTTGGATATTGCAGAGCATAGGACAGCTATTTATTGCAGACATATGAGGACTGCCATCGTGAAGGGCTTTCTAAGGGAAACTGACTTTGCACAAAATACCTATGACACAGTCAGCCCATTCACCTATATTCGAATCTAAATCAGACCGTCAGTATTCAGCAAGTGGTTTACCTTTTGGCTTAGCAAGGTTCAACTAGACGTAACCAATTCAAAAATTTTATTCACTTACAGTACTAAACTCGACACCTGCAATAAGAAAATTCTAGTCTTACTATATTTCTTGTGCTCTGTAGTTAGCTAATTTTAATGCAATTAGCAGGTTATATCGATATTGGAAGAATTTAAATGTAAATTACACTTTCGAATTTTCTTTTGCATCATTCTAAATTTTACAGAGTGAGCCCAGTAAACGAACAGATTTAGATAACAGTTATATATGTCCAGGAGGTCCTGACTCGTGGATAGCAGAAAAGAAGTCTTTTTCATCAGAGGTACCATATATAATACGTGGAATAACCATGCACATTGCCTTTCATTCTTATCATCCCTCCTCTAATTTTCGACACATATCCTGTGCTTTCTTCTATTCGTTTTACATTACCTCTTCTTTTCAATGTGCACCCTATTTGAAAATACTTGATCTGTTCTTAGAAATGGAGGCCAAACATTTCTCAGTATCGTAGGAGAAAGACATTCAGCAGAATGTAAGAATGCATTTCTGTGAGTAAAATTCTGTAGGAAAAATCTGCAAAATGCTTCAGTTTTATGATAAACATGTGCATAATATACACAAAATTTAAGAACGGATTTTATAATTATATCTATATATATGTATGTATTTACAAATCAGTTTATCAATTTTAGTCTTTTTTATCCCAAAGGGGCGCTAGGACAGAAGGGCTGCTAGTCTCAAAACGGGATTTTATATTGTTTCAGTGTAAACGGTGAATCAACTTTTAAATAATTGCCACCAATATTATCTTCCTGTATTATATTTAAAGAAATTAAATAATGAAGAATCTGCATGAATGTATATTTCTCGCATTATAAAAAAGCGACAGTACCTAGAGCCATCAAATTCTGAAAACCGTTATCCTCTACCCCAGCATGTGCACCTGGAAATCCGAATTTTTAATTTCAAATTTATTTTATTAAATCTTTCATAGTTTGTAAATCTGTAATGAATTTTTGATTAGAAAACTCAACAATTTCAAAGCGAGCAATGGCAACACTATAAGGAATAAATAATTTTTATCTCCAGCTTACGAGACTATCTATTGGAAATTCCAAAGGTACGCTGTTTTTAAATATTTTATAATATTGCTGTTGAATTGCAATTTATGTGGTTTAACTGCGAAGAACATGCTATTTAATAAATAAAGGTAACAACACAAAACGTCAAAAAAAGTTCCTTTGGCCGTAATATAAAATCTGCTTTAAATAAAAAAGCTTTCGGAATTTCTTTCAATGTTTTTAATTTTATAATTCCTTTTTAAAGCCCAAATGGACGTTAGCCCAGAAAAGCTGTTAGTTTCGAAACAGCATTTTGCATCAAATCACTTTTCCAAACTGTTGCCACCAATATTATTACCCTCTATTATATTTAAACAAACTAAATAATGGGAATCTACATGAACGTATGCATGTTTTTTGCATTTTGAAAAAACAACGTTACGTAAAGTCACCAAATTTTGAATAACATAGTCCTCCACCCGAAAACTTGGAAGTCAGAATCTAGGAATCTAGAATTTGTTTTTATTGTCTATTTCATATTCTGTAAAACTTAAACGAACTTTTGATTAAAAACTCAGCAGTTTTAAAGCGACCAGTGGCAATACTGTAAGGAATAAAACATTTTTGTCTCCACAGTATATATCGGAAATTCTAAAGATGTGCTGTTTCTGAATATTTTTAGCCCAAATGCTCTCGAAACATGTATGTATCTGAAAATGAAAAAATCGCCAGTTTTGACCTAATATTTATTGTTTTCTTTTGTGTGTGTGTGTGTATACTGAACCCAGTTTTAGATAGCTTTTCAAACAAATGGTTTGTGCTTACATTATTTTCTTATTTTTTATAAAATGTTTCAGAAATGTATTTATAAAACGTTTCAGAAAGTGAGTAACTGTTAAAAGAAAAACTGAAGCAAGGAATATGAAAAGTTTTCACAGATCGTATTTTAAAACAGTCTATCTAAGTTATTATAAGATAAATACTATTTTTTTGCTATAATAATAATAGAAAAATAAAGGGAATAAAGGTGTCTGCAGATTTCTTTATGTAGAGCAATCCTCAATTTCCTAATTTTAATCCTTAATTTTAATCCTAATTCATAATACTTAATTTTAATAAAACAGAATTATATTTGCATGAGTTTCGCATATTTCATAAAAAGCATGCACATTTGTGTATCCTATAAAATAATTTGTTAAAATTCTACAGGATATTTTACTGGGCTGCAGACACTGTTATTTTATAAAATAACAAGCAAATATTTATGTTGTATACAACAATGACTTTAAAGATTACGTTAATTCAATAAATGCAAATGGCATATATATTATCTTTTTTGAGCTTTTATAAAAGGAGTGTTATATAAACCATTTAGTAGGAATGAAACTTTTTTTCTCTTTTATCACTTTCAGTTGATATTATGATGCTGTATTACAATGTTGTGCTGCCGTTTCCAGTTTTCTTATACAACTAAATGAATATTAAAATATTTATTCCTCTTGTAACTCTAAAACTATTTTCACGAAATAAATAGTTTGTTTTGAGAAAGAAAAATTTTATCTCAAATGATTTTGCCATTTCTATTTTAGAAGAATACGTATTTATTCAGGAAAATCTTAAAAAGAGTATAAGTGGCTATGATTTTAGTCTAAGAAATTCACTGAATAAAATTAGGCTTTCAGTTATGGACTATTTTGGCTTAGACATATGCGAAATTTAAGTGCCTATACAGCGATTGTGCGAAAAAAGTGCCATTGCATATGTTGTTCCTTACCTTGCTAAAGAGAAATAAGATGGTTCGAAGCACTTACAAAAAAGGCTTAAACTATTGAAAACTGCATTTAAAAACTTAAAAAATGAAATTTCCATGTAGTTAGTGCTTGAAAGTAATATTTGAAATCTGTTTTGCAAAATTTCGATTAAAAATGTATATCAGTTAATTTGTGTTAGACGAGTATGGATTTCTTATTCTAATAATACATTGAAAAACATATTATTCATTGACATATTTCTTTCTTTTGGAGAACAAAAACAAACTTGCTTCGTAGATTTGTAATAAAATGAGTCAAAAATTGTCGTTGTGTGGGAGGCCATTTTATTTTTATTTATTTATTAGTCCAATGGGGCAATTTGCTCAGAAGGACTATTAATTTCATTTTTGCATTTTGCTTCGATTCACTAAAAGCGTTGTTTCACTTTTCAAATTCTTGCCACCAAATATTATTGCCCTGTATTATATTTAAAGAAATTAAATAATGAAGAATCTGCGTAAATGTATGTATGTTTCTCGCATTGTGATAAAACAACGGTACCTAGAGCCATCAAATTTTGAATATTGAACGTTTCCACCCGAATATGGACATGAAAGCCCAAATTTAAAATTTTGAATGTTTTATTATCGATTTCATATTTTGTAAAACGTTAACGAATTTTTGATTAACAAACTCGAAGATTTCAAAGCGAGCAGTGGCAACGTTGTACAGAAAAAACATTTTTATCTCTAACGCATGAGACTGTGTATCGGAAATTCTAAAGATATGCTCATTTTAAAATTATTTTGTGATATTGCTCTTGAATTGAATTTTATGGTTTTAGTGCAAAGAACATGACATTTAATAAAGGAAGGTAACACACAAAATGTTAAAAAATGCCCCTTTGGACGTAAATTAAGATCTGAAACCTTTCGTTTTATTTTTTTGAAATTGAAACCATGGTTCTGCCTTGAACGGTGAAAAAATTGTTTAGTCGATCAATTTTTTGAAAGCCTGTGTACATTGCAACTATGATGATTACATTACAATTACATTAATTTAGTGAATACTATATCTCTTTGTTATATCAAGAATACATTTTTGGAACTCAGAAAAAAAAATTACATTTAGAATTGCAAGAATTTATGAAGAAATTTCGTAATTTTTTCGCATTTTGCAAAATACTTAAGAATTAAGAAAGCAATACCTAAACAAAATATGAAAAAATATTAAAAGACAAATTAAATTGAAACAAATGACCCAAGATATAAAAGAAATTTGCATTTTTGTAATACTTATTTATTCAATTCTTTTTTATTTGTTCTCAAATTGATTTCTTTCTCAAGAAATGTATTTTTGCTTCGAAACTGAATACCAAATTGTACGATTGGTATCATTGATAGTGACAAGACAAATATTATCACATTTGTATCAATTACGGTGGTTTTCCCATGTATAATGTGGATATGAGCCAATTCCGCTTAGAAAGTCTTCCACTAAAGCTTTACTGCTCTTAGGCACAGAGCCCTTAATCTCCATTAATTAAGGGATTAACATCATTGGATATGTAACTCACAATAGTAAGCACAGATTGTTATTGATGCATATTAAAACATATAATATTACGATAATTAACTCAAAAAAGTAATGGCCAAGCAGTAAAATCACTGAATACAGGTAGTTCGGTTCGAATCCCGGCGAATGGGCTGGCTGCATGGACGTTTTCGTGATTTTTCCATTGTGTAACATCTATAGGAGCCAGTTTTCCTGAGACAGTCCTCCGTGAAGGCATGCGTCCTTTGGGTGATAGCCATCAAGTGCTTTGTTGAATAAACAAAACCAAAAAGAAATATTTCAAACAAGCAAAAAATAGGTATTAAATTTTAAATAGTCCTATTTTGTTCTGAAATTAATTTAGTGGACGTGAAGGTACGATGTCATAAAAACTGCACATAAAATGTCAATAAGATGTGAAAACTGATTTCAAGAAATACATACATATATTAGCCTTTTTAGTAAAACCCCAATCATAAGTATTAACTAATAAATTTAAAATTAAATGGTAATCAGTACCTAATTTAACATAGCTCATCAGTCTTTTGTTGCAAATAACGTCCACTAGCGGTGCAGCAGTAATGTCACTGAACGCTAGTAGTTCGACATGGAATTGAGTTTTCCCCCATGTGTAATGTAAATACGAGCCAGTTTCCTTTAAAAATTCCTCCATGAAGGCATCTTTCCCCATGGCATCCCTCCATTGTCTTAATCAATTAACCGTAGTCATAAAATAACAAATTGTTTTCCGTCCGAAAGTCGTCCATGAAAGTTAAAGTTGTCTATTTATCTTTATTTGAGCATCTAATTGTGTCATTTCAAATCTTGATCCAGACAAAGAATTCTTATTTCCTTTTCAGAAATTTTTTGCATCACCCAGATTACCATTATATTTTTTCCACCTTCGTATAATGATTGCAATGATTTTATAAAAAGCTATTTACATTTTTCTTCTACTAACAATTATTTTTCATAAATATTTACTCTTACCTGCTGAGTATTTTATGTCCCAACCATTTCGAAATTAGGAAATAAGCACATCTTCATAACAGTAAAATATTGATTATTAAATATCATTTGGACCCTTTTTATTTGATAACATTTTCAGTAAAATGGAAGCATTTAGCTTAGGGTAAAAAATGCATCATATGATTTCATGTACTTTCAGTACTTTATTTTACCAATGCCAAAAAGTGATTTAATCACTTACGATACTATTTGCGAATGATTTTCATATCATGCCAAGAAAATTTCTCAGTAGTTGTTTTTAGACCAGAAATCAAAACAGCAAAATGAATTTTTCTTTCAGGAAACACAGCTTGTCCTCATATTTCAATGTATAAAATGCCCAACTGCACATTCGCAAAACTAAATGAATTTCTATAAAAACATATAAATGATACATTTAGTAAGGAGAAACCAAAAATCTTCAAAAAATGGTGATTTGGGATTTTCGCATTTTCAAATTCTCTACGCTTTTACCTTTCTAAAAATACCATACTTTAATCTCTATGAAAATTAGAACTGTTAAAAAATCTAGTTTTATTTTATCATCGAATGCTTTGATAAATGAGGATTTTTACATAAAAAGGCGTTTTTCTCCAGACGTGTTTTTTTTTTTTTTTTTTTTTT
>KK116143.1:2128-13455 GCA_000611955.2 Stegodyphus mimosarum
TAAAAGATATCGTTTTCACTGGGAGTTCTGAATGGGAAGTCATCTATAAATAGATCACTGGGCTGCACGGGTTAACCTTATAATATTTTGTTCAAGTGCGTATTTATGGAATTCGCTACCCTTTATCTTCACTCCAAGTTCAGAATCAAAGTATTTTACTTTGCTTTGTCATGCAATCAATAAATGATGTACACTGCTGAGTCAAAACATGACCATGGCCACATTGTTCAGTGAACTCGTCCGGATAACATGGATGGCACGTGATAAAGTATTTCACTGCTGTTAGCGAAGGTAAGAAATCATTCTTGAGCTTAGTTTTGTGAGTAATGCAAAAGCGGCTGATCTAAGCGAATTTGAAAGATGCAATATATAATGGCAGAAGACCCGGAACGAGTGTGTCGAAACTGCACGAAAATTAGGTTGCTCACGATCTGCCATTGTTAATATTTATGCAGAGAGGATAAACGACAGTGAAACAAGTGGTAGACGAAACAAGTAGCATCAAACAAGTAGTAGTAGTAGACGAAACAAGTAGAAGTAGTAAATGAAACAAGTAGCATCATCAAAGAAAAAGGACGTCAGAGGCTATCCATTGGTACAGCAAATTCGGAGCCAGACAGTGGCTCAACGGACAGCCCAGTACAACGTAAGGCCACGTGCAAGTGTTCCAAAATAGACTGTTTTGCGGATATGGATCATACTGTTGAATATGGGACTGCACAGCAGACGTGCTACTCCTATGCCTCTGTTGACAAAGTGTCATTGTCAAGTACGCCTACATTAGGTCCGAGAACATCGAGATTGTAGAATTCACAAGTGGAAGGCCGTCATCCAGGGACTCGTCCTGGATTACTCCTAATTACTCGTCCTAATTACTCGTCCCTGTGCATTATAATTAGTCCTAATTACTCGTCCCTGTGCAGCAGGTCATATACAGGCTGTTGGTGGCAATATTATGCTTTGGGGAACGTTCTCATGGGCAGCTCTGGGCCCTTAGTTGTAATACAACAGACCATGAAATTTGTGGTTTCTCTGAAGATAAACTGCAGATTAGTTGCACCTTTACATGGAGTCTGTTTCTCCAACTGGAAATGTAGTCTTCCAACAGGACAACGCTTGACGTCACAGAGCTCGAATTATGTTTAAGTGGTTCGAGGAGTATAAGAATGAATTTTAATAATGTCTTTGCCACTAACTCGCCGGGTCTTTTTCAAGTAAAGAACATTTGGGAGGCCATGGATAGGAAGTTCGAAGCTCAAACATCACCTTGTCTGAATACCTCGTCTTTGCGTGACCGCTGCTTAAACATTTGGTAAAACTTGCCTCCAGTCATCTATCAAGTACTCGTGGAATTCATACCGAGTTGCTATATTGCAGGCCAAAGTCTCGCAACGTGTAATTGAGTAGGTGGCCATAATGTTTTGGATTTTCGAGCAATAAATCAATGTAAGTGTCGCTTACATGTAACTATCCTTATCCACCAGTCTTTAGTTGTATAAGCTTTTAGATCTCTTCAATGCCTGTGGTTTATGCAATGTTTTGGAGGCTTTAAATTACACGTTTCATTTCCAGGTGATAAACGTATCTCACACCGATGAAAATTTTGTTTTCAATCCTATTAATACATAAGCTTCCTATCGTGTTATGTTCCAATTTTAAAATAATTCTTAATGCATTTCAACAAAAAAAAAAGACTTCTAGAAGATATTTATCTTTTTGTTTCTCTGACTTCGGTAATTAAGCTTCCTATAACTTGCTTCCTTTTACGACTCTTCCAGTAGCGTCAGAGTGGATGAAAACGTTCGACATTAGAAGTGCGAAACCGAGTCCAAATTCTGGTGGACGTTAAGAATAATAAGAATTATCGTGATTTTCGCTTTACGTAATGTATATATGAGTTATTTTCACTCAGAATATTTTCCACGAGTGCGTGTCTTCTGTTAAGTAGATAGCTGACCGTAATTTCTTTGTCATTCAATAAATACAATCCATTCCAAACGTGCACAGTCTCCACACTGCAGAACATAAATGCCATCAACTGGGATGACGTCACAAGTTTTGAATGGCTATTCATTGAAATATCAATGCAACATCAGGTCTAGTCACAACAGTTCCACATGACTGTAAACCTAAATGTATTTTCTACAGTATGATTTTCGGTGTTTAAGCTAAGTAAATTATATTTTATTTTTACTTCCTTCTACGAAGTACAAGAAGTATTACAATTGTAAAACATTTCAGGTGTAATATTTCAACAGAAATAGCCTTTTTTACTGTTCCAGAATCAATTTTGATAATTTTTTGGAGTGACGTTTTTAGTGACGATTTTTTGCGTGACGTACGGGCACAATAAAGAAATTTTCTTTCTAATATGGATTGCAAAGTAAAATGAAAATGTAATCAGAAGCAATTTTTCGTGACGTCTGTACGTACGCACGTATGTATGTATGCATATATCTCGCATAACTAAAAAATAATTAGCCATCGAACTATGAAATTTTGTATATGGAGCTGCTACAACATTTAGTAGTGCACCTCCTTTCTGATGCAATCTGCATTATCAAATACATACGTATATATACTTACTTGGTATACTTATTTAGTATATATATTTAGTATACACCTACTAAGTATATATATAAGATACAAGAAAATACGATGGCTACGCTAAGGAACGATTGGAAACCTTAAAATTAAATATTATAGATTTTGTGTTCTTCCCTTAAATTCATCTGCTCTCCCAAATTCGAGATCTTTCCATGCTACGTAAAGCTGCTTGTAAAATAGAACTAAAACCTAAAATTAGCCAATCATAACTTAGCTGTACTTGTGCACCTACTTAGTATAAATACTGCTTCGTAAACAACTACGTCTCTCCCTTTCTTAACTTTTGCCCTCCTAACATCTCCTCGCTGCTTATGCTTTACTACCTAAGTCGTACTTTTAAAACCAGTATTTATAAAAATTATCGTATTTAAATATGATCGAAAAAAATGTCTACCAAAATAATTTGATATATGTGAAAATAAAGATTGGTGATTCGTCAAAATACAGTTTCTGTTAGATTCGTCTGTATGCCATCACCTCAGCCATGACAACTATCGAAAGTTAAAAGTATCGGTGTCTTCTATGCAATTAAAATATTATGTATTTATATAAATCAGGCCGTTATTTTCGCAATCGGTCGTTGATCGGACCGGTTTACTTCGACTTACAGAAGTGTTTTAACTGATGGAAATATTAATATTTTGGCGGAGTCAAATTTATAAAAAAAATTTCGACAATTAACGAAATCTAACTTTTAACGAGGTTTCTCGGTTCCTAAACTGAGGAAAGCTTTATATTCTTTGTGAAAAAAAATATAAGACTACTCTACGACAAAAATTGCCCGGGATAATTAATTTCAAAATTTGCAATTTTTGATGTCATTTCAACTTGCCTTCAGGGATCTATTCATTATGTTGGAATAATTCGAGGTAAAAGTTTTAATGAATTGCTGCAAAAGTGTATATAATTTAATAGGCCGTAGAAAGAAGTCATGTTGTGTCTCCATCAAATTTTTTTAATGTATTCCTGCATGTTTCCAACAGGATATTTTGAAAAATTGATAGCTGAGACAACTTTCCCTTCCTGGATTTATGAATTATAAAGAAGATCAAAACAATCCTATTTTTTAACAAAAGAATGTAAATAATCAGGGCTCAGTAAACATTATGTGGGGTTGTAAGGAATTGAATAATTATCTAGTTTTCTCCTTTTCTTTGCATTTTCTTCCTCTATTCGTAAATAGCAGATGTTAATCTCTAATCGTGCAACACTATGCGACAAACATTTTCCATTGGCATCTTCTATCAAACTGTGATAAGAAATTTCTATTCAAAATCATCCTATTTTTTATGAAAATAACCTTTATGTTTTGTACTCTATGAAAGCTTCTTTTATAAGATATGTATAATTGTCTTTATTTATTTCATTGGCTTGCCATGAATTAAATTTTTTCTGTGATCTCTTAAGACAGTCAAATTGACTGGTGAGGCACCGCGGCGAAAAATTGATATCAATATAATTTTCGGTTTAAAATTTAGTGTACCGCATACAGTAAAGTAATTTTAGCAAGTGTCAGAAAATTTCCTTATAACATTCTCTGGAGAACAAATACCAAAAATTTCCAAGTACATTTTAGGGATGAAGGAAAATTATTCATATTTATATTGTGCATGGGAAATGCTACAAAAAATGAATGTGCTTTGTTTCTAAACCTCAGAACGAAATTATTTATTTTCCGTAACTTTCAACCATGTCTCGAAGAACGTTATCATGTTTTAGAAGTGGAGTCGTTTGAAGAAGATATTAGTTTCAGTATCGGTAACATTTAAATAAACAACAACAAGAAAAATGTAATGGAAGACGTTTCTTTTAGCATTCTGTAAACTTTCAAAGCATCTGAGAAAACTGATTGCATCTACAGTGGGTTCTAAATCCATAATGCATTCCATTATTTCCCAGTATTGATCTCCGAAAATCCACCGATCTATTTCGACTGGTGTTTGAAATTTTGATATCCAAAGGCATATATTCTTTTATGCATTTCCTTGCCTTTTTATAGGAAAGGCTAGATCAAAATTCAATGAAGACAACAAAATCTGTCTCTAGGCGAATGGTTATAAGATCACTAAACGCCATCTTCTAGCTCGGTTTTGGGAACGGAAAAGCTGTTTGCACCGAGTTTCCATACTTCCCTGTTTTTGGATTTTAAATACGAATAAGAATTCGTTTTCGTTAAAATGTCATAGAAAGTGACCATTGGTTTTAGTAACATATATTTTAATATAATCTGACAGAGGCATACAGTGTTTAATTGCACTGTTGTTGCAATATACAGAACTAAAGCTCTACAGAGTATCCAGAATTATTAATTCAAAATAAATTTCTACAATGCTGTACTTGCTGTACTTCCTGAGATTAAAATTCATCTTATTTAACTCATAGAATATATTTTTCAGTTAACTTGGCATGATCAAGTGCAGTTTATGATTCATTATAAATATTTACAATATCTGGAATACGATATGAAGCATTTGCATTGAAGATAAAATTTCGTCACTTGAAACATAGCAAAACTTTAGTCTCAAATCAATGTTTCTAAAAATTTCCATATATCTCTTGGTAAAATTAATAGTTATTATATTACCTAAGAAGCAGTCCAGAAGAGAAAGTGGTTAGTGGTTCTGACTGCCGTACCGAAGGGCCCAGAATCGAATCCCTGAGCAAGAATGAATGTAATTTACTCGTCGCTTCATAGGAGGCACCGGTGGCCCACCCACTAAAATCCTCCATATAACTTAGCACCGATTTCAGGCATAGTAGTAGCCAACGTCTACGGCGGCTTGTGCCAGGAAAAAGAAAAGGAACTTTCTCTTTTAAAACCTATTTCTCTTAGATCACATAAACTAATTTAGATCCTACTAATGAACCCTGCGACTTCTCGCACAGGCTTGATAGAATACCAGCACAGAAGAAATGTGAAAACAACCTTTCTTCTGTGCTATGCTTTTGTACATTATTTTCAACTATGAACAGAAAGACACGTACTTCTTGCTTTACAATAACACCAACAACTTGAGTGGAAACTAAGAACTGTAACACAATAAATCCAAATCTAAAAAAAGAATAGTGCTGGTATAGCAGTTTAAGGTACGGCTAATCTAGGTTGACAGGACAAACCTAACAGGCACGATAATTATTCAAAGTGGCCAATAGCCGTATCAGCGTAAGCGCAAGGTTACAGACGAAACGAGCACTGACTAGCGAAAACATGCTCTGAATAAACTCTTAAGATTCACCCATTTAAATGCCGCTGCACTTAACTTTAAACTTACATCCTGGTTAGGAATGCGAGATGAAGTTGAGAAGTTCAGGAAATATAACAGTAATTTGAATATTAGGTTAAATATCTAAGGAAAACCCTACAATCTAAGAATCTCTGAACTGAGTTTCTTACATAAAACAAAGAGTTTAGATTGCTGTAATAGGCAATAACGGAAATAAGTGGCAATTCTAGTTAATTTACTTGTTTATTCTTTTATTAGCTTTGTGTTAATGTATTTTTAATTCTTGCTTTATTATTTGCAGTTTTTATTTTAATTTTATTATTACTATATATACACTCAAGAGCCAAAACATTATGACCAGCCGTACATTTTGCGATGAACGCGCCTGGAAGACGTGGAAGGCACGTGATCAGGTGGAAGTGGTATTCAACTGCTTCTGGAGAGTCTGAAGAATCATTCCTTCACTTACTTCTGTGTGTGATGGGAAAGGCTGCGGATCTAAGCGACTTTGCTAGAGGGCAGATTGTAATGGCTCGGAGGCTCGGAACAAGTATTTCCGAAAGTGCACGACTCGTGGGTTGTTCGCAATCTACAGTTGTTAGTACATATGAAAAGTGGATGAATGACGATGAAACCAGCAGTAGACGACATGGTGTTGGACGTCCACACGCTATCAAAGAAAAAGGTCGTCGGAGACTGTCTCGCATGGTGAAGCCAAGCCGGAGCCAGACAGTGGCTCAGCTGACAGCCGAATACAATGCAGGGCCAAGTAGAAGAGTATTGGAGCACACTGTTCAGCGGACACTGTTGGATATGGGGCTACGCAGCAAACGTCCCACTCGTGTGCCTTTACTGACCAAGCGTCATCGCCAACTGCGCCTGCGCTGGGCCCGGGAACATCGCGACTGGTCCATGGATCAGTGGGAGAGAGTTGCCTGGTCAGATGAATCACGGTTTGTCATTCATCACGCCGATGGCCGTGTCAGGATACGCCGTCTTCCAGGCGAACAGTTGCTCCTTCAATGCACAATAGGTCATATACAGGCCGGTGGTGGCGGTATTATGCTCTGGGGGACGTTCCCTTGGGCAACTCTGGGACCCGTGGTTGTGGTAGAGCAGACCATGAATGCTACACGGTATCTGAACATCATTGCGGACCAGTTGCACCCTTACATGGCCTCTGTTTTTCCAGTTGGAAATGGAATGTTCCAACAGGACAATGCCTCGTGTCACAAGGCTACAATTGTGTTGGAGTGGTTCTAGGAACATGATGCTGATTTTCAGTTAATGTCCTGGCCGCCTAACTCACCGAATCTCAATCCGATAGAACACATTTGAGATGTCATGGGACGTCATCTCAGAGGTCAAAGACCACTAATTCGCAATATCTCGGATTTGCGTGACCGTTGCTACAACATCTGGTACAATCTGTCTCCGGCCATCTATCAAGGACTTGTGGCATCCATGCCAAGGCCGGTTGAAGCTGTGTTGCGCGCCAAAGGTGGCCCAACTCGTTATTGATAGGTGGTCATAATGTTTTGGCTTTTGAGTGTATATATATTGTTATTTTTTACTTATTTCATTCTTTTAGTATTATTCCATTTGCTTCTGTTCATTTATTTGGCTGACTTTTGTCGAGTTGAAAATGATATTAGAATATAATATTTAATAAGTAATTTTTATCACAATTACTTGTTCATTAAATAGTATCTGATTACAGTGATTCTTACAATTAATCACACAGTAAATTTATCTATCCTTAATCAGAATTTTTAAAAAAAGTATTTTGCAGCTACAGGAAGAGTATATCGTGATAAATCAGAATTTTTTAAATGCATGTTGCACGTCATTGCAAAATTCTTTTACAGCGATGTTTTACTTTAGAGATTTTTAATTTAGTTTCATTGTCCTTTCAATTTAACCGTCACAGAATTTGAGAGCCTTCAGAAAGGTTGACTAAAAGGAAAATAAAAGGACATCTTTTTCCCGCTATTCTCACTCTAGTTATTATCTCACACAATTTTAAATCGAAGAAAACTTTATAAACCTTCTAGACCAAGGTAGAAACAGATAGTTATGGATACTTTGTATAAACCATGTGTCAAAATATTGGACTTGGGGGAGGACTGGTTACATTTGTGAATGGTGTCACTTCTTTAAGATTATATATTCATGCTAAAGCATTTTTACATAAAGCCATACATAATTCACAGTTGGGAAGACAATTCTCTTGTCAGCAACAGTCTCAGAATACGAATTTTCGGTCATATTAGATTATTTTATTCTGCTTTTGTGGTCAAAATAGTTCGTATGTCCCGTTAGCAATCGGATCATTCAGACGTTGATTCTTAATCGCTTAATCAAATGGGTCTGATTATGTAAAGTTACCCTTTACATAATACAATGGAAATAATTTACCAGCAATCTCCAGCAGGTACTTTCTGAACAAGAGCACAGCTGATTTTTCTCGTTTCCTAGTGTGAAAAACGTAATGGTTTTACAGAATGTGATAAAAAAGGTCTAAAAGAAAATAAGTTTATGGTATGATATTTATAAATTCTAAAATTGTTGCAAAATACAAATATTAAGGTTAAAATTTAGCATATAAAAGCCAGTAACAGTAGCAATCTGACCGTAGAAAACTTAGCAATCGGATCATTCTAAAGCGATTATATAGTAGATAATAATTTATAATGGCTTTATTGATCAAATGATATGGTGTGCTTTACAATTATCTTTTGAATGGGGAAAGAAATTAAACGACATTCTTAATTACGTACTTTGTAAAGTAGAGCACAGTTGATTTTCCTCATTTTCAATGCAAAAAAAAAAACCTAATGATTTTACAGAATAAAATATAAAAAAATTTTAAAAGAAAAGATGCATATGCTATAGGATCTAAAACTTCTTTAATTATCGCAAAATACAAATAGTGAGATTAAAAATATAACATTATAAGCCCAGGAACTATGTAGATGTACACTGCTGGCCACCCAAATTGCAGCATCAAGAAAGCCAAGAGATATCACAACAAAATTTATTTGGTAGATAACATGTTGACCAAGTATCAAATGATTAAATTTATAGACTTCTGTAAAGTGTGTTTTCTTCAATAATCAGTAGCCAGAGTAGTCGCCATTGTTGCAGATCACCGCTACCACACGCCTCGGCATTGATTCGAAGAGACTTTGGATGTGTTCTTGCGGTACAGCAGACTAAGCAGCTTCCACACGTTGCCGAAGTTGGTCTGATGTGGCAGCTTGGGATGTAATCTGGATCAATCGTTCAGCAACCATGGACCACATGTGGCGAAAGATCACATCGGCGAAAGATCAGGAGAGCGAGCCGGCCGGAAGCAATTCAATCTGGCTATTGACGAAGAACCCTTGGACATTGTGTGCCACGTGTTGTCGCGCATTATCCTGTTGAAATATGGCTGTGGGCAAGCCCTGAAGGTAGGGAAGGAGAACTGGCTTCAACACCTCGGAAATGTAGCGCTGGTTGCTTAAAGTACCGGCAATGCGCACTAGGCTAGTGATGTGATATCCAATACCGCCCCATACCATAATACCCGGTGCTGGAGCAGTGTGGCGGTGCATAACGCAGCTATTCAGCAGCCTTTCTCCACGGTGTCTCCAGACTCTAATCCGACCATCGTAGTGTTGCAGACAGAAGCGTGACTCGTCAGTAAAGACAATTTCATTCCATTCTGCCGTCCACATCCTTCTTTCATTGCACCATTCGCGGTGGAGACGTCTGTGGTTCTGCACCAAGGGTACACGAAGCAATGGATGTCTTGCGGACAGACCACTCTGCTGTAAACGGCGTCGAATGGTATGCGCAGACACTGGATGATGGGCTACAGACTGGATGTGCTGTGCTATGGTTCGTGATGTGACTGAGCGACCCGTCACCGCCAGGCGCACAATGTTCCTGTCATCACGTGAAGTGGTGCATTGAGGTGGATGTGATGGATAACGTCTGTCCGTCGTACCCTTCTGCATCCAACGGTCACATATCCACATACAGATGTTTGGTTTCGTCCAACACGACTACCGATTTCCCTGAAAGATAATCCACACTCTCGATAGACCACTCTGCTTTCTCTGTCGAACTCGGATACTTGATCAAACGATGATCGCTGTTTATTACGAGGCATAATTGATCGTTTTTTTGAAAAAAAAACTCAAGAAAAACACAATTGCCGAACTTGAAATCGTCGAAAACTCCAAGCCTTAAATAGTGCTTTGATGTGGTGCCACTGGCGTGCCTGATGTGCGTCTGCGCTGAAAATCTAATCATTTGCATATCTCACCTCCGCTAATGCATGTTGTCAATTTCATGTTACGTGCATGCTTCCTTCAGGTTGTTGCATTTACGGTGGTCAGCAGTGTATTTAAAAGATGATGTCATTGCAACTTAAGAGCTTAGTCGTAAAAGGTTTCAATGGAGTGTGCCCTTCAGTTTTTGAAGCATAATTTTTCTTTAAAGATGATAATACTGGTAAAGTTGGTAATTTTGTTGAAAACTCTGAAATAGATTTCTGAATGAAAATGATAATTTAAAAAACTTTAAATCGTTATGGAGGTCATTACATTTCGAACATATGATCAGTGACCACTAGGAGTAATAAAAAGTAATTGACATCTAGTATAGAAAAACCCTCTGCTTATTCTAGTCATTTTTGCATGCCTAAAGCGGGTAATAATATGAAGACTGACTGTGCTGCGCATACGATTATTGCTGAAATTAAGCTTTTGAGCATACTTCGTTATTTAAAGGTTTATGTATTTTAACAATATTGGTAATATTCGCAGGCAGTGTTTAATGTAATTCGCATTGCGAAGAATTTGCTTGATGATAATTGACATAGACTCGTTTTTGAAAACTTCTGCTTATGAAAAACGGCGACGTCGTAATTAATTGCATTACAACAGTAAAAAAATTGACCAATCTTTAACCAGAGGAATATTTCGCTTTGCAATTCTAAAACCAATCAACTTATTACTATAAAGAGCACTTTACGAAGAAGAAATGCTGTTTCAATACATTTCCTCGTTCAGTTCAATCAGCTTTTCTCGCTATTTCTTCTTAACACAACATGCAGTTTCCAAAATGTGTAACAAATGTCAGTTATGCTATTAACTTTATAAATTATAAATATTCACTCAATTATGTATAGAATTCAACCCGTTCTGGGAAAGTGTTAAAGTAATGATTATGTATTTTACACTTCCGCTATTAACATTTATTTGAAAATAATAACATTTAATAAATTTCTGAAAAAAGAATGACATCAAACAATTCTGCATCAAATGTAAATTTCTTAGTATAAGAACCGTATTTTATTATTTTCAGTAATGTTGAAAAATTTCATGAAAATTTAGTCATGTTTATATATAAAAAGTTTTTAAAAAACTTCAAAATATTTATCTTATTTAATTATTCTAAAATATTCAATAAAAGAAATAAATATTAATTATTTTTTCAAGTATT
>KK116143.1:14372-37007 GCA_000611955.2 Stegodyphus mimosarum
TTTTAAAATTTCTTTAAATTAATTAAATTAAAATAAAAAAATTTTAATTTTAGAAATTTTAGAAACCCTTGTATACATAAAACCTCCCCGACACGAATATGCATATTATTAAAAAATATTTAATATATTAAGTGAAATCTAAACCGAAACTATACAAAAAGAAGAAATTAAATATTTTCAATTATTAAATATATAAATTTTTCGAAAATTCTTAAAAACTACATAATAAATACTAAAAAATTAAAATTAAATTAAAAGCTAGTAAATATAAAGCTTTAATTTAAACTTACCAACCAAAATTGGGTAAACGTATTGTACAAGTTAAAAGATGGCGTGAAAGTAAAGTTGAGTTGAGGGCCAAATTGTATTGTATTCTTTAAATTAATAGAGGGCGCTAAATAAATAAAGTGGAGTGGAGGGTTAAAATTTGCAATTTGTGATTTAGAAATTATTTAATAAAATTAATTTCAAAAATTCATAAATATTTATTAAATATTTTCATTTCCTAAAGATCAGTAATGCATGTTTAAATTTAAATTAACTAGACATGCAATTGTAATTTTTGACGAAACACGAATTGAATGATTGATGACGAATTGACACGAATTGAATCATAATGACGAAACACGAATTGAATGATTGGGGAGCTAGGTTTGGAGGCAACTTCCCCTTGATAAGTCTGTCTCCGGACTACTCAGCAATCATTCATGTATGCATTTTAATAAATTTTAGTTTCATTTTTATTAATTTGTAGAATTTTTTTCAAGTTTTGGTTGAACTTGAACTTGATTTACTTATGCTACTGAATTTAAATGATATTACAGATTAGTTCATAATTAGCATTAATTTGTTTACACAATTTCTGTTTAAATTTTAATTTATAATTTATCTTAAAATTACTATTTTAAGTAGTTACTGTTTACTATAATTTAAATTTCATTCCTTGCAGCAATGGCGCAATGAATTGTTTAAATTTAATTAATAATTAAATAATAAATATATGTGTGTGTATGTGCTATTGTGGATATGTATGTATATATTCACAATAGCACATGCACATAGCAAACAAACACATATATAATATATATATATATATGTCTGTGTGTGTGCTATTGTGAATGACTGAAATCCGCAGAATGTCGACATTCTCCAGTGAATGTCAATATTCACATAATTGTTTGGTATATGTCCGAAATATTTGCTAAATATCTTTATTTCTCACTCAATGTTTACTTTCTGGGCACAGCAAATGTTGACATTCGTCATGCACGGATGATAAATGTTGAATAAAAATGTTTTTATTACGTTTTTAAATCATGCTTTATTATTAAAACCTTTATGATATATGTTAAAATAGGAAAAAGCTGAAATAACCTCACATGTAAATAAACTGTTGAACATAAAATGAACAGTGCAATCTGAATGAGAAGCGAAAATAACGCCAATAACAAACTTATTTAATTAAATGATTGATGTTATACAGTTCTATTTACAGCAACAATAAACGGTGATGTCCGAATGTATAACAATTAAACCAAATATTCGGTCTCTCACTGACGTATTTGGAGAATGTTAACATTCCTCAATTTCCATCTTTTATGGCAATGTGGGTGTGATGTTCTGATTATTATAAACATACGTAATGAAAACTAAATTAGAAAACTAAATTTGTAAGTGTTCTTCCTAAATTATGTAGAACACTGCATTTCTATCTGTGATTGATGAAAATAACAGAATAAATCAAGATAACAGGATTATTCTCAGTTATTAATAAACATAAGTCTCTTAAATATTTCTGAATTTTCCAAAATTATTGTAGGTATTTATCTCAATTAGCTGCATTAATACTCTAATGCAATAATAATTCTAATGCAATTAACTTCTAAGAGTAATCTTTATGTATTATATAAAGGAAAACATTACGTGCGATATTTCTACTTCAACATTTTATGTAGTCTTTGCTTCAGAAGAGGAATAATGATTCCACGGTGCTGCTAAATGGCCTTTCCGTATATTGGCGATGCACGAGATACACAAACTGTTTGCTCAGTTGGTGATATAGTGGAGAAATTACGGCGAAATGCGCCAGTATATTAAAACTGAGGAAACTCAATTTCTGTTGGTAAACTTAAACAAATATCTGCCGATTTACACATATTTTCTGAGAATATTTCTTCTCGAATCATGCAAGATACATAGGGCTATTTACTCGAGATTTCTTAAGATAAGCATTGTGCAAATTGTAAGGTATATAATTTAGTTCATATGAAACAAAGAAATATTTCGAAATTTATCTTATTCATCTTTGCACGGTCTTAATATGCAAGAATAATGGTAAAGATAAATTATGAATAAGGCTGCATTACAAATTTGAAACTTGAAAGTAATTTATGAATGGATTTTTTGTTTGTTTAACTCAGTCTCCTTTAGATACTGTTAAATTCAAAGCTATTCTAGTTTTAGGCTTTACTTACCTAAAAACGTATATTTTCATATATATCTGGAATTGTAATGGGATGTTTATGTACTATACTGTTTATGAAGAATACAGTCTGTTAAATTTCACGTTTATGTTTCAGAGAGAATTACCATTGGGAGCAAATTAAAAGCCTAAATGCCAGTGTAGGAATAAATTTTGTTATTTATTTTTCAAAATTTCTCTAATCAGAACATTTTATACTAATTCTTTATTTCGTCAAATGACTATTATTGTTTCTATAAAGAATTTTAGAAAGTCTCTATCAAGTCAATAAGACGTTTTATTATGAAATGATTTAAAATACATTTTCACTTCCTTTTAAGAAGTAAAGAAAGCATTGCAATCGCGAAAGATTTCGGGTGTCATATTTCAAAGAAAGTATCCATTTCAACTGCTCTCGAAACCATTTGAGCAATGTTTTTGCCTGACATCTGTAAATACAGAAAGAATAAAGGACTGTTTTTGCTAAAATGGATTGTAAAATGGATTTAAAATGGATTCAGAAGAGAATTTGTTTTGACTTCTGCAAGTACGTGTGTGTGTATCTCGCATAACTCAAGAATGACTAGCCGTAGAACGCTGACATTTTGCACATGGGAATGCTACAGCATGTAGATGTGCACCCCACATTTTTGTTGCAATCTTCTGCATGAATCGTATTAAGAATTTATGTGTTTATGTAATATATATATATTTCCACTCTGTTATCTGGCTGGGTGAGCTTAGTTTTTTTATTCTTATATGTTGGTAAATTGTGGACTATTTTAAAAAAGATTGAATTGCCTAATTTTTATTTTCTGATTAAGGTTCTAATGCCTTTAGTTTATCTGCAATAGTTGTAGAATTTCTGCATGCAATAGTTGTAAAATTATCAGCAATTTAAAAGTTTCAGTGGCGAGTTAAGCCTAACGAACCGGCATTTGTTTACATTTGAAATTCAGCGGAGTAGTGAATTAAGTCAGTTTCTATACCTTCAATGCTTTTTGGCCAAGTGGGACCAAAAGTAAACTTTCAAGTTTACGCACCCTAAAATTTTGTCTACCTGCCCGTTAGCCGAATTGCTTGTTTTGGCGTAGAACTATAAGATGCTCTTCTATTTTATAATTATTAATGAAGAAGTTTTGAGCTTTTATTTATATTTTTGTTGCTCGGAAATGAGAAGTATTTCTCTAGTTCAATTCGAAGTAATAAGTTTAAATGAAATGCAACACAGATGTGTATAATTTAATAGATTGTACTTGGAAGTCATGTGGTGTCCACGTAAGATGTTTTAGAAACGTATATAGAACTTTTTAGCAAAAGTATCATTAAAGTTCTACATAATGAAATTCTCACATTTAATTTTAAATCATTTAGATTTTCCCTCGAACTAAAATAACATCTACTTACCTGCCTTACTCATATTTGCTCAAAGTTTTAACTAGTAGAATTTTAAATAACTGCACATATTAATGGGTTTAACATTCCACATTTAAAATTATTTCAATAATACTTTTGCTGAAAGATATAACTAGCAAAATTTCAAGTATCTACGCATATTAATGTGTTTAACATTCCACATTCAAAACGCTTTCAATAATGTTTTTTTCATTCTCAGTGTCTAGCACATAAAAGCTTCCAAAAGGTTTTCTTTCATCGTTTTCTTTAAATCTAGAGAAAATAAATTGTACATATAATGCAATATTTTAAATGTTACATATATATACAATATTATTTACAATACTGAAGGTTTTCACTGAATTCCCGCATCAATTTCTCTCCGTCATTATTAGCAATAATGCAAAGTATATATTTTTTCCTCCAAATTTGACATATTTCTTTAAATTACTCTCACATAACTTGTATTTTATATTTTTTAGCAAATGGATACAGGTGTGGTGTTAAGAATTACCTTGATTATACCTTATTCCTTCTTACAATGGCGCCGGTTTTCGAAGTGTTGTCACTGATAGCTTTAGCTTTTCTATAATAATGTCTCAAATACGAATATGAGTTTGGATCTCGGGATAAGATTGCAGATATTTAAAAACATGGATATTCACATGATCTTCAAATGGTTAATATTTCATGAGAATATTGGCTTTACGACAAATAGTACAGCGCCGATTTTTATGATCAGAGTATTGTTGTACAAGCTCACAGACAACGGTAGAATTCATCCGTTTTTTTCTTAATAATGTATATAATCAGATCTTGTCCTTGAAAAGTCTGACATTCGCACTCGTAGTCTCAGCAATCCACTATCTTTTTTATGTAGATAATGGTTTTTTATGTTTTTTAATGCCTGACTTTTTCTTTTATTCTTACTCCTTTGCTTTTACGAATTTTCCAGTTTCAGTTTTGAGCAAGAAACATTATGCAGCGAATCACATCTCCAAGGTGTAGAACTGATACAGTTATTAAAATAAAAGCATATAGAAGTGTTTGTATTGATAATCTTGCTTACAATATTTCGCAGAAATGAAATTTATTGACTTGGGTACTATTCTTTTCACTTGAATACTGTGCATTTAGTACAGAAATACTAAAGTTACGTTTCAGGTTATTTTCTCGAATTGGGTTTCAAGCATTGCAAAAAATGCATTATACATTAAGTACATTAAATGTTCAAAGCCTGAATTCCACTCAGATCAAAATAATTTATAATATTACATTGGTTTTGATACAGCCCACTTAAATATGCTGACACCATTATGCAACACACAACACACTTCGATAGTTGTGCCGCCACTATTTTTCAGCAAAGCCTCCTGCATAAGGTAATATTACTACATTTTATTTCTTGGGTCGTAAATTATAATCAGTGAAGATTAATACTAATTACCGAAGATTAATACGGAGATTCTTCCCTCCTCTCCCTTGCCACCAAACAACACGAGAGGACGTTAGGTTCGCCATATATTTAAATCGCCCCATGCCGTAAAGATACTATACGATTACAAAACATGTATGCTTTCTCCGGGATTCGGTACCGCAGTACGCTCTTCTAACCACTATACCGACTGAGTGCCATCGAATCTGTAATGAACTGCTAGTTTTCATTATTCATTTCAGTGATGGGCTGCAATAAAATGAAATCCTATGAACGCTGTATAAGTTGTACCCACGAGGAATGGGTATTTAGTTACGTATCATGTTTTCCCTGTATCAAGAGTTTGGGCATTAATTGTTATAATCGCAATATCCACAGTATTTGAAGAAGAATTCAGTAATATCAACCATTAGAAAGGCACTCCAAATTCCGAAGAAGCTCTGCACATGCGCAGTTATTTTCACTTATATTCCGTAAGTGCGTTGCATTTTATCATTGACGTGTGAAATTAACTTGCGCATCAGATACGCATTTAGGAATGCAGTTCTAATTAGAGGATGAAATAATTGCTACGAGACTCCTAAATTTCGAGACCAGCTATTAAGATGAATAAAACGCTGTCTCTAGCACATTACTACGTGTTACGGTTTCCGGGAAAAGTGCACTATGACGATGAGCTGTCTGGATAAGGAAATCAATTAAAAGTTTAATAAATTATGTTCTTGGACGAAACAGGAGAGAAGCGTTTTAAGATGTCTTAAACTTTCAACACTTAGTTTTGAGCAGTGACGTTTAATTAAGTAAGAAGAACTTGCAGATAAAGGAATTATGATTGCGATATTAGGCTCCTTTTCTGAGCAACTCTGTTAGTTTAGAATCTAAAGCATCTGCGATCTTAAAGATTCCCGCAAAAAACTTTAAAATATAACCTCACATTTATGATTTTTAATTCATATTTATCCATGTGCAATTTATAATACTTTACTTGACCCATTTATTAATTATTATACTATAAATAAAGCGGCATTTAACATTGGCCGTCTGACAATAGATAGTTCCAAACTATGGTCATAATTCATTCTTTTCAACAATGGCAAGCAAAAAAAATCGATTCAGTTTGAATCGATCATTTTACTAGTTTAAAAGAACAGACAGTAAATTTAGTTTTGGAAAAGTACTAAATAAAAGTATCAACGGAATTAATACGTTAAACATACAGACCTCAGAATAATAAACTTTTATCCCAAGCAACAATGATCTACATAAAATATTAATCGTCTTTAGGCAGAAAAACTAAGGATGGCCTCTGGATTATAAGACAGAATGAGGAAAAGAAGGAAAGGTAAGTTAGTTGGAGGGCAAAATGTAATTAATCAACATTTGGTTGACAAGGACAAAAACAACTTGCCTTTATTGCGTATTGAATTGGGCCTTGAGAAACAGTTTGTGAAAGCTTTGACTAGAGATGGTTTCTGCCGTAGATATTTAATACAGATATTTCTGGAAATGAGCAAAGTAACACGAAAAATCAGCAATGTATATTTTATGGTATGTAACTAAATTTCTGCATTGTGTTTTGTTGTGTATATTATGTGATATGTAACTAAATCATTTACATTTAAATGCTCGTGTTTTTTTAAATGGGTCAAATTTAAATTTAATTTGTTATGAAATTGTGGTATTACATATATATTAAATTTTAATAACTATTAATATATGCTTGTTGTGATATTATATTTTAATGTTATAGTAATACTATAGTATCCAAATTTATATTTTAATGTATAATTTCGAAATTCTTTATCCGAACTAGACCAAATTGAAGCATTTCGGATAGCCTCTTTTCCAAACGTTTCGGGATTTTGGGGACTAAAAGTTCAAATATCTATAATAAATATCAGTATTAATTCGAAACAAGTGCTATATTACTCGTATATTTATAAGCTTGTATTATAAAACTTTCGCATGTGTGAGTAAATTAAAATTATTACATCTCTTTTTTCAATTTTTTCTTGCATTCCTTACAATTATGCCACGCCAGGATTTGATCAGCAATATGCAATATATAAGTGGTTGTCGATTCAAATCTTTCTTCAGCACCCCCTCCCCCGCTCTTCTGCCTCATAAAGACACCCCATACTAACAGAATGATTTTCGTTTAATGCATATATACTACTGTTGACCCATAGCTCTCATGTAATTTGAAAACCTCAACTGATTTAATGTTATTAATAATATTGTTCGAGTATTAAAAATTAGCCACAAGTAAACTTGCTTTGGTGTGCTTTGGTTTGGTTCATTTGTTATAGCAAAGCAATTAGAGCTATCTGCCTAAGAGGAAGGATGCCCAGTGGAAACGTTCGTAACAGAAACTGGTTCGCATTCATGTTACATATATGGGTAAGGAATATTTAATTACAGTAAAGCACTCGAGGACTATCTTCTTAAGTAGAGGGATTCCAACGTGGAGGACTTTCTAAGGGACATTGACTTATATACATGTTGAACATGGGTATGGTATATTTAATTACGGCAAAACGCTTTTGGGTTATCTGCTTAAGGGGAAGGAGGCTTTCGTGAAAGTTCTTCTAAGAAAAACTAGCTCGTATACACATTGCACATAAGGAAAACCACGAAAGCGACGATGCAGCGATTCGAACTGTGGACCAAACTAGCAGCGTTAAGCGACTTTACCGCCCGGCCACTTGTTGGCCCATTACATATTACGTAACCTCGAAAACGCTCATGCAGCCAGCCCATTAGCCTGGATTCGAATTCAGGTCGGAACTACCAGTGTTTGACGCTTTTACCACTCAGCCGCTCGTAGGCAAAAAAACATGCTTTTGAAACAATAGTTTTCGTTTCAAATAAATGAATGTAAGGCTTTTATGTTTCCGTTTTCGTTAATTTAATCTATTTTTATTTCTTTTCTTATAGGACGGATTTTAATTTATCTAATTGATGAATAAACTTCTAAAACTTTTGAACAGAGATTTGTTTTACATTTCTTTTGTGTTTTCTTGCGATAAATGAAATCATTTGTCGTCAACAGAAAATATATATATACTTATAAAGAACGAAACATTGAAACAGCTTGATTTAAAGAAATCAGGGACTTCTGTGTTCGGGCGTACTGATTCAAATTTAGTTTTGATCACAGTTTTAATTACGTGGAGTTTACTAAGCATTCAGTTTTCTATTCAGGTGCAATGTTTCATTATACCGATAATATTACAACAAATAGATCAAAACTGAAACACATTTTGTATAATATAAATGTAGTCAAAATGTTTTTTGAATAATGCCACCTAAAGATGTAGTTAATTTGTTAAAACTAACAATTTTAATTTAAATATTTCAGAAAACCATGCTTGTACGCTTTGAGCTCCGCTAAGAAACAATTAAAATAAAAGTGTATTTATATGAACTGTATATCTATATGCGCGTTCGAAAAGACTACTTTAGAATACTTTCATCCACAGTGGCAATATAGTTCACGATATTAAATTCTTCAAATTATTTTTTGTATAGTTTACAAAAGGAAATTCGGTGACATATTTCTTATAAAATATACGCTTTTAAGCAAATTTTCGATACATAAGGTTTCTGTGTATTTGTCGTAACGTAATGTTTCTGAAATTAATGAAGTAAGGTTAATGAATACATTAATATATTACCGGCCTATGCGAATAATAAGGTATAAAATTGGAATACCTTTTTCTATATAGCTCAATAAAGCAAAGTTTATTGCCGTTTGAACGTAATAAATACATTTTATGTGACTAACGACTATCAAAGATTACTATCCACGTTACTGAGCGCTATAAAACTGTTTTCAGTGCCCATAAGACGACTATTGAGCGTAGGTTTAGAGATACTTTCTTAAACATTAAAAAAAGAGAAAAAATACCAACTATCATTTTTAGTTTAAATTACTATGAACTGTGTCTACAGAAATTCTTGTACAGCCTTCATTCTTGCATAATAGGTACACTTCAAATTCCAAAGCCATTTTAAATGAAATTTTTCAGGTTGTTCCCTTTTTACATTAAAACAAATGTAAAAGTTACAGAATCTAACCTTTTATATAGCTTATATAATTCATACAGTTATATTACCTTGTTTTTATTAACATCTCACAGTTAAGCTCACCACAACCGGCCGAGTGATAAATCCATAATTAGTGACGTAACTTTAACTAAAAGACCTCTGTATTAGTCACTACTAAGTCATTAGCATTACTCAATTACTACGCCGTTAGCCGCCACTACGTCATTAACGTTGCGATATGGATTTCAATTCAGAACCTGAACTCACAGTTTTCATACGACGTAAATGTTACTGAAGTTCATATTTTTCAATTACTTAAACAATTATTTTCGACAAAAACTTATAATTTGCATTTTTCGAATTAATTTTCTTCATTTGTTAGTGCCTTAATGCTTTGTCTCTTAAAAAGGCCTTTTTATAGTTAAGCCTTTTCTCTTTGAAGAAAGGGAATATGTAAGATTAAAAATATGTAAATAAAAATTATAATTTAAATTAGCAATAACCTCATACTTTCCCCTCTCTATTCTAAAAACATTAATGCACTTTTTTTAAACTGCGTCATTTCTAGATTAATTCATGTCATATGAGTTGCGTAACTCTGATGACGTACCTGATTCGGAACTTTAACTCAAAATTTTGAAAATTCATACATTTTTCTTGGCAAGCTTCCATGTTAGGTAATTGAGCGCTTTTGCTTCTAGCTCTCTTGCCGTTAAGACGCTGACATGTTGCTTCTCTCAATCAAAATGTGAATGTTTTCGAATAGGCATGATTAGAGTCCAAATGCTAATTATATATATGTAACGTAAAACTAACAAGGAACATTATTTGAATAAATAAAAATTGTAAAATATTTCTAGTTCAATGAAATGTTCGCATGAATATTAGATTAGGATTCTAAAGTATTAAAACTTCACTAGATTCTAGTACAATGCTAACGTTTGAATACTCAAAAATTACTTATATTTTACTTACAAATGTCAAAGATTTTGAGGTATTCCAAACGTAACAAAATTTTTAATTAATTAAGATTATACACTATGTTTTAGAAGTATTTTCTTTTCTAATTTTTATAAAATTATTTTTTAATAAGAGAACTCTTTTTAAACGACTTTTAATAATAAAAAACTAAGTACATATATGTATTTAATATGCGTCATTTTAAAAATCTCTGTAGGTAGAAGGAAATATTTGCGACAACTGTTGCCAAATAAAGATTGATAATGAATATATGGAAACGGTAAATTTATTAGAACGCAATTTTGAAGATGAAAGACATTGGATTTAAAAGCGTTTTATTAAATATCTGTAATATGCTGTAAATGTATTTTGATCAAATATTTTACATAAAATTATATAATAACGATTCATTCCGTCCAGTTTTTTTAATATTAGTAGTTTACTAGTGATATTGGTATTGAACTATTGTTTTTCAATTTTTAAACTAAAGAACATTAAATTAGTCATTCAGGGCTTTGTTTTAGGACATGTTCCTAAAAGAACCCTAAATTAAATTTTTTTTGTGTACGTTTTTATATCTTTATATTTTATACACTCAATCGTATTTTGCGTTATATGAGGAGTTTGTGCCCCGTTTTCCTTGTAATAATATCATTTAACTTGCGATCGTTCAGCATATCATTATTGCACGCTGCTTATTCTAAAGTTTGTCATGGGAAAATATGCCGTACATGTATCGGGAAATTACGCAGTTGTTTCTCAGAAGTTTTATTTTTTTTCTAAAGACAAAAATGCTGTCTTTATGTTAAGAACTGGTTAGAAGTATATCTTTTGTAATAACTTTATAGTTCTTCTTTAGTTGTGGTTTAAAATGACGTCTCTAAATTAATGCGAAAGCGAAGTTATTATATGTATGCGAAATTCTTTTCCTTTTTTTAGATAAGCAGTGAAATAGCAAGGTAAGTGGAGAAAATGAAATTCCGAATTTCATTTTCAAATTTTTTAGGCAAAGAGAAATTAAGCAAAAACTTCATATACTAACCAAAAGATATTTTGGAGGGATTTCTTAGCAGAGGAAGGGATTATCCGTATTATTAGTCAAAGGAGCTTTGTCCTTGAAGGACTATTGTTTTCGTTTTGCGATTTTCTTTCCGAAATATTAAAATTCTAAAATAATTTTCAAACTGTTGCCACCAAATATTGCAGCTTTGTATTATATTTAAAGAAATTAAATAATGAAGAATCTGCATAAATGTATATATATTTCTCCAAATGTGATGAAACAACGTACCCTAGAGCCAT
Organism: Stegodyphus mimosarum; assembly: GCA_000611955.2. NCBI lineage: Eukaryota > Metazoa > Arthropoda > Arachnida > Araneae > Eresidae > Stegodyphus > Stegodyphus mimosarum. The sequence continues at coordinate 25,976 of KK116143.1, forward strand.
CCAATTTTGAATAACGTACGTTTCCACCCGAATATGCGCATCTGGAAGCCCAAATTTGGAATTCGGAATTTGTTTTATTATCTGTTTCATATTTTGTAAAACTTTAACGAATTTTTGATGAACAAACTCAATGATTTCAAAGCGAGCAATGGCAACACTCTACGGAGAAAAAAACCTTTTTATCTCCAGTGCACGGAGCTGTTTATCGGAAATTCTAAAGATATGCTCATTTTAAAATTATTTTGTGATATTGCTGTTGAGCTGAATTTTATGGTTTAAGTGCGAGGATTTAAGTACAATTAACATGATATTTAATAAATAAAGGTAACACATAAAACGCTAAAAAACGGCACTTTGGACGTAATTTAAAATCTGAAACATTTCAGATTTTTTTTTTTTAATTTTTATTTACAACTTCCAATTTCGTCTAACCTATTGTGACAAAAGGCAAATTTTCTTTGCTACTTCTCTTTTTTTTATAAAAATTATTCCTCCAAACTATGAATGATATAGTCGAATTGACCAAACAGTACCGAACTGAGACAGAAGCAGAAAAGTCTGAACTTTTTTCATACCACAATTTTTACAAAATTCCAAGTGTCTGCATTAACTCTTTCAAGAGTTATTCTGGACTCTTTCAAAAGTCAGGATGCATTCCTCACGTTTTTGTTCAGAAATTCATTGGAAAAGTAAATATATAGAGTATTGGAAATTTGAGTTGCACTAAGCTTTTTTATTATTTCTAATCCTCTTTGAATCTAAAAACAGATCAGATCCATGAATTTTATATTGATGGGAAAGGTAAAAATTGCCCTTATCGTTGGCGTAGGCGCTGGCCACTTTATGATTGGCAGTACCAGTTTGCCAATTCGATCCCAGTTTTGAAAGGTAATTCTTCGGAGACATACCCAAGGATTTCTCAACTCTCTTCCTCTACCCTCGTCCTCTCGAGAGACATTCAACTCGACTGTATTTTAAGCAATCCCCTAGCACAAAGGCATTATACCCTTACAAATGTTCATGTCTTCTCCCAGATTCGAATACGAGGCTAAGACAGCTGTAGCCGGTTTAGCTACCAACATGCCATCGGGACACCTAATAATAACATTAACCTAAAAAATATATGAAAATTGAAGTGCCTAGTATAAAATAGGTAAAACACAAAAGAAATGCGTTTTAAAATACCTTTAAATTATGGCCTTTAAAAATGCAGATGACGGAAATACTATTACTCACTACTTAGATATGTTATAAAACCTTTATACATTCAGATTTCAAATTAATAAAATCAAATAACAAAATACGCTCTCATTACTCGCAACACATTTTATTACACATAATTTTGAGAATGCGCGTTTAGAATGAAATTTAGAAATGCAAAAAGTTTGTTTCTTAAAATGAATTCAGTTTATCCTTATGTTATCTGAAATGATGTTCGAGTCTCAATAATATATATATATATATATATATTATTGAGTTCAATTACAATATATATATTTGTAAGTTTTTAAACTTTTATGCAATTAGAGATGTTAGAAATCTTTCGCAGCTTTAGAACATGTCTACAGTTGAAGAATTTCAATTTTAATATACTCAAAATACGATTTCCTTAAATATCTGAAGCTAAAATTAATACTGAATCAAGAGATAGGTTTGCAGAATTCTTTTCATCTAAGTGGGCTAAGCATATATTAGATAGAACCATCTGGACGAAACAACTTCTTACTGGCCCATGAGACTTAAAATGCGATGAGAAAAAGTAAAATGTTATTTTCACACTATAGGCAACGCGTGCGCACCATAAGAAAGAAAAGATTGTGGGTGGGTACTGAAAACGCAGTGGCTCATTTTGAAGCAGGAACACTCTCCGCTGCCGGAAATTACAAGAAGAGGGAACGTAAAATGTAGGAAGAAAATCAAGAACATACTTTCGGGTGAATGCTAGAAAGAGCAATGAAAGCAACGAAGTAAACGGATGTGGTATTACGAAGTTATTACGCTTGAATTCCAAAATCCAACTTTTAGTGTCTAGGTTTTCAAATACAATCTTGAACTTAGTATTAAAGAGTTGTTCACTGGGGAAAGTTTATTTCACTATAAAAGAAGAAATGGCAAAGGTTGGGTTTCACTTGCCTCACTTTCTTGTGCAAAGAGTTAATTATCTATAAAATTCAAGTAAAATTTTGAAATAATGTTGTCTTACGGGTTTTCGACTTTGTTATCAAGGTTTGAGCAACACTAATGCAATTTAAATCGAAGAGTTTAATGTAGTGCAATATCAATATTAATATTTTTGAAGGACGCAACAATTAAATTTTTGTCTTAGATCAGTGTCATATTTTGCATAAAGTTTAATAGAAAATGACGTAAAATTTATTTTGATTTGAAGTCATACTTGACTTTGTAGAGTCATTAAGAATTTTTGAAGTACGAAACACCAAAAATGAGCAATGCTGTCACTGGGACTCGAACATGGACCTCTCGAATACTTCCGCCTTCTTCGCATGCCTTCGTGTTGTAGTGGTCAGCGCGCTCGGTGACTGTGCGAGAAATCCATATTTCGAGTCCCGGCGAGGGCACTGTACATTTGTCATTTCTCCTGCTTTCAAAATATCCTAATATCTCCACACCGTTGCACAACAAAGGCACGCAGAAAGGAGGTAGAAAATATCTTATAGACCCCCCTTTAAAGGGCGACTGGGGATTAGGGGACCCAATCGTCAAATCGTGGTGGTGAAGAATCATTATCTCTTTTTTTGAATTCGGGAGCCATTGTAGAGTCATTAGGTTATTTTTATGCTGAAGACGTGAAAAATGAGCAATGCCCTCGCCAGGACTCGAACCTGGATCTCTCGATTACGGGCTGAGTGTGTTACCGTTACACCATGAAGGCATACAGATAGATGGGAGAAATGCCTTGTAACTTTATAAATGAGTCATAATATTACACTGTAACTCTTTCTTTCAAGATTCAGCCTAAATTTAAGCTTAGCTCTAAAGGAGAAATGTTTTAGATGTTCAGTAAATTTTCTTAGGGACTTTAGTAACTGCAAGGAATCAAGAATCAAATCGGCACTTTTTTAACTTTACACATCGAAGCCTTACTCCTTTTCCCCCTCTGAACAGACACAGTACACTATTTCATGGAATTCACTATTTAACACCTACATGGGCACACATGTGTAGGTAATTACGCAACCTGAGTTCAATGTGTATGCCACTACAGACTTATTCACTTCCCGTCACATACGTATTGTTTATGCCTAACACGTATATTACGCATACATTATACTGATTCTTATCTTTTGTCAAAGACATGGAAGATGATACATCATTTTAGGTATTTATGTCCATGACATTTTCAAACATACGTGGCTGATTAAAAAACTTAATGGTTTTTTTAAATGCAACAAGAAGATAAAAAATAGCTTATTTTTATCCATTTCGATTCTTTACAATTTTGCGTTCGCAATTGCTGAAAAAGGAAATAATAACAAAATTTTGCCAATATTAAGTTTTGAAACTAATACCTTGCCAATGCCATCCTTTTCGGTGGAGTCGATTAGGAAAACGTTTTAAAACTTTAAGACGTTTGCTATATTCCTAAAGAGTTTCAATATGGTCTGGAGAAAAGGTTTTGGATAATTTGGCATTTTGATTTGAGTAAGATAATCACCGCAAAAATTAAAGCAGAATGATACATTGCCAATCCTCCGACAACTCATCATACGGCTAGGTATCAAAGAGCAGTATTCAATGGGATGTTTCTGAAGCATTAAATTAGCTGACATGAGAATATCTTAGGCCATCCTTGTTACTTGATCATTCGGCTTGCCACTTCTTTCTCTGCTGTTACTTAAAATTGAGAGTGTATGTTCAAAAACTACGTTTCTTACACGAACGGTAGCCGTTCCTCAACGTGCGGTAGCCAGCACACCGTGAGAAATCTTTTGCGAAATTTCGCTGTTTAACAGCAGAAGTGTGAGGACCGAAGAGATAGACGTAGAATGTAGATGTATATTAGAAATGTATTAGAATGTACACTCACGTTTGTGAAAATTGCAACACCAAGAAGGAATCGTCATAATTGAATGCAATTTAATACACAGTTGAGTAGTAGTTGTACAAATAAATGATTAAATGTTCAAAGCAAACAAACAAGAACAAGAGATCAGAATCAGTATTTTGTGTGGCCACCACGCGCCGCAATAAGTGCTGCTACACGACGTGGCATGGAGTCAAACAAAGTTTGAATGTCTGACTGAGGAAGAGCATTCCATATCGTTTGTACGCGTACCCAAAGTTCGTCTGCAGACGCAACAGGACGAGGATCACGAGCAAGACGCCGACCAATGACATCCCACACATGTTCAATTGGCGACATATCCGGGGAACACGCAGGCCAAGGAAGATGCTGTACCTGCTACGCTGCAAAGAAGGATTTAACAATCCGAGCAGTATGAGGGCGGGCATTGTCCTGTTGAAATACAGCGCCTGGCAAGCTTTGAAGGAAGGGAACAGCTTCGGGCTGTAGAACTTCACGGATATACCGGTTGCTGTTCAGATTGCCCACAATTCGTAGCAATTGAGATCGTCTATGATATGCTATGGCGCCCCAGACCATAACTCCGGGTGTTCGTCCACTGTGGCGTTCGATAATGCACTCCGGAAGGTGGCGTTCACCGGCATAGCGTCTGACACGAATGCGGCCATCATGGTACCACAAATTAAAGCGGGATTCGTCAGAAAACACGACATGCTGCCAATCAGCACGCCAGTCTCTATGCTGATTGGCCCATTGTAGCCGCAGGCGGCGATGGTCGTGCGTTAGGGGGATCCTGTATAAAGGAGTCCGTGCGCGCAGTCCACACTGCAGCAGACGTCTACGAATTGATGAAGCACACAATGAAACACCTGTAGCTATTGACCACAGTGCTGCCAATTGTCTAGAGGAAGCTGTACGGTCCGTCCGCGCCATGCGGACCAGGTGTCTATCATCGCGAGCTGACGTCACATTTCGGGGTCCACTCCCGGATTTCCGAGTTGTCCGACACTCGTCCGTCCACTGCTTCCAAACGCGCATCACTGTGCTGCTGTTACGCTGCACACGAGAGGCTACTGCACGATACGACAATCCAGCTTCACGAAGGCCGATGATTCTCCCTCGTTCAAACTCTGTAAGTTGTTCAAATCTCGCTCTCTTTCGTCGACGAGGCATAAGTACAGATTGAGTTAACGTTTACCACTAGCAGATAACCACCGATAACCATACACGCCTCGCTACAGCCGTCTTTTTATTCGGATCCATCAGCCGTTCAGAGGGCGCTGCTCAGCATACGCATGCGCTACGGATTTGCAATTCTAATCATTTGCATATCATGCGCTACTTTGCATTTCCTGAAAATTTCAGCTCACTCGCGTAAGTCCTTCATGGTGTTGCAATTTTCACAAACGTGAGTGTATATTAGAACGTAGATGTAAATTAGAAAGATGTAGTTTAGAGTACTTAGTCCAAAGGTGCAATTTGCCCAGAACAGCTATTAATTTCGTTTTGGCATTTTGCGTCGATTCATATCTGCATTACTTTTCAAACTGTTGCCATCAAATATTATCGTCCTGTCTTATATTTAAGGAAATTAAATAGTGAAAAATCTGCATATACGTATGTATGTTTCTCGCATTGTGATAAGGTACCTAGAGACATCAACTTTTGAATAACGTAATCCTCCACCGAATATGGACATTTGGAAGCCCAAATTTGGCATTTGGAATTTGTTTCATTATCGATTTCATATTTTGTAAAACTTTAACGAATTTTTGATTAACAAACTCAAGGATTTCAAGGCGAGCAATGGCAACGCTGTACAGAAAAAAAAATTATCTTCAGAGCGTGAGATTGTGTATCGGAAATTCTAAAGATACGCTCATTTTAAAATTATTTTGCGATATTGTTCTTGAACTGAATTTTATTGCTTAAGTACGAAGAACATGATATGTAATAAATAAAGGTAAAAAACCGCCCCTTTGATCGTAATTTTAAATCGGAAACCTTTAAAATTTCTTGTTTGTTTTGTTTTATTTTATCCCAAAATGGCTTACTTTAATAAATTTACATGAAGAAAAATAATTTATTTGTAAGGGTAATTTCATTTTAAAAACTTCAGCTGTTTCTTCTACACCTTTGTACACAGAGTGTGAAGCAAGTAAAAATATTGGACAAAAATACGTAAATAAGATTTTTAAATAAGGCACTATAAGATCTGCCTTGATAAAGTTGGAGACTATTAAATCATAACTTGTTGCATTACATAGTCTTCTTTCCTGTGCTTAACGTCTGAAGCGTTCTTGTACTTAAAGTGATAAAGCCTGTTAATATTTATATAGCTTTCATCCTAAATTTATGGAACGGTTGATTTTAATTAATGAAAGCGAAATGAATATTTTGCTCTATGTATGTTTTCATTTACGGTGACTGTATAAAATACTAAATATTTTAAGAAAATATTCTTTTCTACAATGCTACGTGTTTGCTTAAATTTCTACAATTGATTTTAATAAACTTTGTAGGTAGGGATGTATGTGAAGGAAAAATAGTTAAGGAAATACAAACAAATTACTTTGTACTTGATATTACAAAATGGCTTTAAGTATTGAAGTTTTCATTTACGGTGACTGTGTAAAAGGCTAAATATTTTAAGAAAATATTCTTTTTTTACTATGTTTAGGTTTTGCTTAAGTTCCTTCAACCATTTTTAAGAAAGCTTTGTAGATAGAGATTTATGTGAATGAAATAAAGAAGAAATATATATATATATATATATATATATTATACTTCTTTATATATATATATTTATATACATATATTTTAAAGATTAAAAATGCACTTGACATTGCAAAATGGGAATCCTAATTTTGGTTGCCATTACATTCGGCAATGCAACTTTAACTCATATGTAAATTGAATGTTTTAATTCCTCTTCTTACATTCGTAGGTTTTTTTAACCTTTTATTCCTTATGTTTTAGCATGATTATACTTAATTTAAACATTAAGGTGAACACTATATGTGAATTCTGTTTGCCTTTGAAAATGACTTCAATTAATGTTTCGTTTGTAACTTTGATCAATCGTAAACGCCGCTTCTTCATGAGTGACTGCTTTATTATAGCCTTCTTATCGTTGTTTATTTCTTATAACTCACTAGAATGGCTCGTTATATGTAGAAAAAAACACAGAGAATTAACTGTCAAATTCAACATTCCTGTTAAGGAAATTTAACTATTAATATACTTAATAGTCCAAACTATAATTTACTATAAATTACTATAATTTGTTTAATAATATATTTATAATTTACTAAAAATTAATATAATTTGTTTAATAATATACTTATAATTTACTATAAATTGTTTAATAATAAATGTACTTTAAGACTACAAAAATTACTATTTAAAGTAGTATTTAACTATGTTCTGAAACTTCAACTATGTTATTTCGAGTACAGCGTTCCGTATTCTCTTATTCAAAATTAACGAGAAGTTATATTCGGTACGCTTTAAGAAAACATCTGTAGAGAGATTTTATGCTTAGATGGAATCAACATGGCTTCTTTTACCTTTGTAAACAGTTGACTCAAATCAAGTCTAGACTAGTCTAGTAGCCCAAAGCATGACAACAAATAGTGGTCTTCGAAGAATCAGAAAGTAAGCAAATAATGTAAATACTTTACGTTGCATCAATATACTCCCCGAACGGTGCCCATTTTCGATGCTTAAAGAAGATGATCGATCAAACTTGTCGCAAAATTATAGTATTTATTTATCGCCTTGAGTGTTACCATTTACAAATAGATATTATTTATACTAAAAATGAATAAAGAATGTAGACTCAGTGTTTAAAATATGCTATATTTTGTTCAAGCATCTGATTCATGTTCTAAATATGTAAATCGAAATGAATAAATTGTGGCAAAGGTTTTGGTAAAGAAAAAGATAAATGTTCCAATTAAAAATAAATGAAATGAGATTTTGCTTTTAAATAGACTTTAATAGACTTTGAAAGCGATCAGACTCAAGTCTCCTATCAAAAGTTTTATTTAAAATATATGCCAAAATAAGATTGTTGTGTTGCGAACAATTCGTAAAAAATTAACAAAAATTTATTCTTTCCACAAGAAATAAATTAAAACGCTTTAATATTTCTTCACAGATATTCGCACAATATCACAATATCTCAAACGTTTAGCAAAAACTCAGTTCAAAACAGATAAAATAATTCTATCTCATAGCGAAATCGCTACAATCAATAACAGCAGTTCGCTTTTTACAGCTGCAACTATAACAACAACTGCAACAGCAACTGAGATGAGGTGTTTCAATTCGGCTTTTATAAGCTTTTTATTTATAATCGACATTTTTCTGGATGGCAACAGTAATTACGAGATATTTATTTATCAAGCATTAAATGCACGCCCTCTTTTATTATTTTTTTCGACGTAGCTTTCTCTTCAAAAATCGTCTGCGTTGTACGAGGAAATAAAAAGGAATTTTAATTACAATTCAAAATAAATAGACAAATAAATGTGAAATTCGTAACAGTATACAGGTAATTTAAGATCTTAATTTGTATTCCTTGAGGATGACGTTTAACGTCCTTAGAATGAGTTCATTCTGGTGAAATTTTAGTGCCAAGTGTTCAAAAGGATTATTTTGATTACGACATAGCGCGCAAGGACTATGGCAAGGAGATGACTTTGTCGAAGCTCTTTGAAGAGACACCGGGCCCTTGATTGGTTAAATGTTCCATTCAGTGAAGAATAGAACTCATTCCAAACTCCCAAAATCATTAGAAAACTAGCTGAATCAAATCAACACTGGACGTTTTAAAGAGCAGATTGGATGATTAATTAAGAACAGCAAACACATAAGAACACTCGGATTGTCTTTTAAGGGAAATGATTGGCATTCTCACATCATACAGGGTGATTTAAAGCTAGAGGTTTAGTCGTCTAGGAGGGTTAGGGTGAGCAAAGACGCTTTGGAATACCATAGAAATGCAGTCTTAGCAAGAGAGGGAGATATTAGAGGCTGCCCCAGGCATTACGTCATTTCCTTCAGTTTCCTAGGAGAAATTTATGTTTTCAAAATGTGCTGCTATTGATGCATTTTATTGATTAACCTAGAAAATAAATTTTAATTTCTACTGTGGCAATAGAAAAATGAAATTTAACTGCTAAATAATACAGTAAACCCTTTAAGTGATGCCGATGATTGTGAAAGCTATCTAGAAGATGATTCTAGCGACTAAAGTTGATCTGATTATTTTAGCTAAGCACGTATCCTTTATAGAATTGATTCAAAGCATCCCACTTGTCTTCCACAAAAGTTTCTTTTGCTTCCAGTCTGCAGGTTCATTTGAACATCGATAGGAAAGCTTAATATTTTCACTATTATGGTGCACCTCTTGATGACTGATGTCTCATTATGCTACTATTTTGAAAACTAAAAGGAACTTGAAACATCACCCTAAGAAGTCATTCCAGAAATAACAAATCGGAAGAAATCTGTAACGTTAAACATTTATAGATTCCCAAAAATGATGGTAACTTTTATATTGGCTTAGGCGCTGGAATATGCACACCAAATTTCAAATTAGATCCGGCGTAAAGTATTCGTAAAAGAGAAACGTCATATATGTGAGTAAAACTTGTAAGCTTCCTCCCTTTTGTCTATCACTGTAAAATGTGTTTTTATGTTCATAATATTATATTCTAGAAAGCCAGCGTTACGCAGAAATGTCAGTACTTCGTTAAAAATAAAAGTCTGATGTATACACCACATGACTTGCTTGAACGAAATATTAAATTATACGCATTTTTGGTTGCACTACACGTAAACTTATTTCCACGAATTTTATTAGAGATCTATTTCTCATTCAATTAATTCAGTCCTCACTCCGTCAAAAGGCAAAAATACTTAAAACCTCAAGATATCTTTACCAAAAAGGGAAAAATATAGAAAAATATAAAACACCAAATGCAGATAAAACAATTAAAAAACAATTTTTACAATTAAAATTAGAGCTTCTACGAAAAACAAACAATTCCTCCAGCGGGCAAGAAGGCAGATTTTTCGATGAACAGAGCTGAGAGTTTACTGTTCGTCCCATTCGGAAAAAAGTCTCTGAATCTGCAGATACTTACTTAATTAACTATTCTGCTAAGTTTAAATTTAAACAAATATGGCAGCTATGGAAAAACGTTAGACTTATCCGCACTTAAACAATTTTTAAATTGCTGATAATTCTACAACTATTGTATGCAGATTAATTAAAGGCATAGAAATTTTAATTGGAAGATAAGAACAGTCATCAGTCATTTTTAAAGCAAAAAACGCACAATTTACCAACATACAAGAATAAGAAGTAAGAGTATACATACATATATATATATATATATATATATACTCTTACTTCTTATATACTTTTGGTACAGCAGATTTCGAACAAAAAGTAAGGTGCACAAATAAGTATTATATCAGTCCTACATACAAAATTTCAGAGTTCTGAGACTACTCGTTTTTAAGTTATGCTAGATACATACACACGTACATATGTACGTACGTACAGACGTCACGAAAAAATCTTTTCAGAATCCATTTTAAATCTTTTTTGCAACTCGTTTTGGAAAAAAAAAATAGTTCTTTATTCCGCCCTTACGGACAGATGTCACGCAAAAACACAGTTAAATTACATTCGATAGCCGTCAAAATGGATATTTTCGTTGAAATATGATAGGCGAAAATTTTCGTCGTTACAGCGCTTCCTTTATTTCGTACAAGGAGGCAAAAATTGCTCTTTGTACTTAAATTTCAGTCCTAAACAAATTAAATATATATTTTGTTTTGCAAAAAGTTATAATGTTATAAATTTTAATGAGTGTTTTCGATAACGTTTGAACGAAATTTCTTAAAAATTTGCTACAGAGTTATTTTAATTAAATATTAAATATTTTTATAGTACAAGCTTAGATCTTG
>KK116143.1:37202-70877 GCA_000611955.2 Stegodyphus mimosarum
TAGACAAAATTACATATTTTCTGTCAAAAATCATTTGATATTTGAGTAATTTTGAATATTGTGGAAATGATTCCATTCAAAACTTGAAATCGCCCTTTTATTCATATGATAGTGAAATTTGAAGTTTTCTAGCATATCAAATTTGAATTCTATTTTTTACTCGAATGCCGGGTTATAGAATTGTTGTTTAATTCAAAATATGACATCACTCGTTATATTACTAAACGGAAGAAGTTGAATTAATGGAAAATTATTAATTTGTTTGTTGTTAGCTTTTCGCTTCTATATAATTTACAATTTAAAATTGTTGTATTTCTGATAGAAAATAAAAATAAGCAATTTCTAATATCACTTATAAAAAGTGTAATGAAATCCGTATATTGGGTAATAAAATACTGAACAAAAATTTTCAATTGAGTGTAAGAGTAGTAAAATTTCTTGGTTTCTTGGTTAACAAGTTTTAAAACTAAAAACAACTCTTAAGAGGCACAAACAGAAATCAGTTTGCTTTCGTTTAAAACATTCTATGCTAATCGCAGAGACTAAAGACTACAATTCCATTCGGATAATTTAAAATTTGGCTAAACGTCTAAATACTCTTTAGTAAGGTAAGATAAATTGTGGAGTTCCAACCTTTTATCTAACAGCTGAATGTGCGGAACCTCGGGCACAGATAAGCGAATAATCGCTTGAGTGCGTGAACACAGACGCGAGACTCAAGAATGTTTAATTACCCTTTATTTCTCAAAATGAGAACTAACACACTCGGCTCCTATCTTAGAGTGCACAGTAAAACCTCCACTTGGGCTTGAACTCAAAGTAATAAAAACTACATCTTAACCAATGCTTATTTCTCATTCAATTAATTCAGTTCTCACTTCGCGACAAGGCAAAAATATATAAAAATTCATAATATCTATATTCAAAAATACGAAGTAAATCTTAAACACTTATTTCCTCGAATAAATTCCAGAATAGATTAAACATGATTCGCAATAATAAAAAAGGCGTTGTCTTCGTTGTTGCGAAGCTTATTTTCTCTAGATTATCAACAATTCCAATATTCTCCGAAGTTTCAAATGTAAACAGATATGTTCGCCATGAGAAAAATGATTAGGTTTATCCGCTTTTAAACATCTTTTAAATTGCTGATAATTCTACAAATTTTGCATGCAAATTTACTAAAGATGAAAACCTTAACCGGAGGATAAGGACAACATAATTCAATCATTTTTAAAGCAAAACATTCACAATTTACCAACATATAAGAATAAAAAAACTGAGCTCACTGAGCCGAGTAACAGAGTGGATATATATATATATATACACACATAACTTTATATACTTTTGGTTCGGCCGATTGCAACCAAAATAGGAGGTGTACATCTACATGTTATACTAGTCCTATATACAAAATATCAACTTTCTGAGGCTACGCGTTTTTGAGTTATAAGTGATATATACATACGTACGTGCGTACGAACAGACGCCACGAAAAAAATTCTCTTCAGAAACTATTTTAAATCAGTTTTATAATTTTTTGAGGAAAACAAATCTTTTATTCTGTTTTTAAGTACGAATGTCATTCAAAAACGTCGTTAAATTGCATACAACAGCGGTCAAAATAGATATTTTCTTTGAAATATGATACCCCAAAATTTTTGCATTTACAATACTTCCTTTTTACTTCGTACAAGGAAGCAATTAAACCGCAATCATGGGTCCAACTTGTTTTTTCTACGATTGGAGCAGGGACGGCTAACTTTCTTCTTTATTCATTCAAATGTGCATCTTTTTGTTTACTCCTGCAACCCTTTAGAAAACTCGCCTGTGTTGACAATCCCGTTAATTGAAATAAGAAAGTTGGAAGCTTTCACGTGCACAAAGGTAAGCGCGTCTACTGTGAAATAGCAAATAAATTTAGAATAAAACTCTAACTAGTTTACTACTAGTTAGAGTTTTATTTCTAAACTAGTTTAGAATAATAACTATTCTACGGAGACTTCCAGTTCTTCTTGAGGCAGAAATTGTGTTCGCTGGCGAAGTCTGTGATTGCTCTCCACAAAACACAAATGTGTTATGAACTCTGTTAATGTTTTCCGTGTCAACAAATATTTATTCCTTCATAAAAGAAATTTATTTTCACAGCTTCTAGAATTCCTTGGTAATATTAAGTCAACACTATTAGAGTAATACTTCCAGGATTTCCAAAAAAGAATGCTACGAAATAAAATCGTTATTAAACGCGAGAAACTGCACTCAGCGTTCTAGAATAATATTTACTTCATTTTTATGAGAAAGTTTGGGATACATTATCCCAAAAAGAATAAAGTAGCGATTTCATGACAATCATTAATATATTTTGAGGAAAATTAAAGTCGTGGTTCTAGAATATTCTATGAAACAGTTCTCGGTATGATACTGTAATACATGCTGGGGATTCCAAATAACTTAACTATATCAATACAGTATCTATAACGTGTTACTCTGCTCTTCTATCTGTAAGTGACATATAAGCGACTATTATTACTACTAACTATAAGTGACATATAAATGACTATTATTACTACTATCTATGAGTGACGTGAATTATTACCACAGGAATATTTAACCATTAAACAGACAAACACAATTAAAACATTTTAAGTTTGTTCTACGTCACCACTTGGGAGTATGTAACTTAAAAATATGCAAACACAAATTTACCAGCCAACCTAGATCTGGTTTAGAATTCAGAACCTCCTTTCTTAAAGCATAAAACAAATAAAATTGCAACAAAAGATATAAATGCAACAAATTAATTCTGATTTGACTAGAAACTACAAGACTCCGTAAATCGCTACAGAATTTCAAACAGACACTCTCAGTTTAATGTATGCTGAAGAAGATCAAAATTAAGCTCATCAACAGACTGTTTTTTTTAATCTGCAGGACAGCGGAACGCAAGAAAAACTCTCAATTCTTATTTCATAAGTCTCTACATTTTATAGTAAAACTGCTTGTAACTTAAATACACATAAATCCTGAAATGAGCGAAACTCGTGGCAAAACGTCGCTGAAGTTAAAGAAGTGAATGAAAATAAAATTTCGTTAGTGAAACGTATATACAAATGTCACAATACTGTCAGTGAAACGAAACATCAAATTCAAATTCGTTTGATTATGAAGCCATGTTATTATCATTATTATTTGATTCAGATTTATTTAATTATTTGGGAAGAAAGTTTTAAAGAAAAAAACATAAATAAGAATAAGTCACAACTACAGCAGAATTTAGCAGAACAAAATTGCAAAAACTATAATGGTTGTGAACTAATGGTGACTATTATATAATAATAATTTCATATCACACAAATAAAGAATCGCGCAAGTAAGTTTAATAAGTGCAATTCTAAAAGAGAGCAATTATAAAACTTGTATAATAAACCAGTATAGAAAATATTATTATTATTATTACTAGACGAAAGGGGTTATAACCCAGAAAGCATTTGAGCATTTGAAAACGGCATTTTGAGGCGTTTCGCTGTAAACGTTGAATCACGTTTTAAATTCTTGATACCAAATATTATATCCCTGTGTTAAAGAAATTAAATAATGAAGAATCCACATAATGTTTAAGATTTTAGTTTAAACCAACAAAGTTTTATGTTAATTTCTCTTTCCTGTGAACTCTTATTTCAACTTCCCGTTAGAATGAGCGCGTGATTCAACTTTATGCTAATTTGACGTGGAGCCAAGTTTTGTATTTAAAGATTAGTGAGGAACTTCTGAGAGTGAGAGAGCTTTTAGTCTTAGATCACTTCGTCTGTGTTCGATGTTCGCCTGATTAGCTAATATTTAAGTTCTAAGCCTTAGCGCTGTTATTCTAATACATATTAAAGTAGTCTAAGTGCGTTAGTATTAGCCAAATCTTGCTACGCACCTTTGCAGTTTAGAATAGAGGCCAACCTCGCGTTTAAAGCTCTGAGAGCAACGACTACTTAATTTTACACTCAACTTTATTGTAAATTATTTGATTGTTCAGTTTAGACCCAAGTGCAGTCATTATTTTCTGTTATTACTCCCGAGTTGGGAAGTGGCTGTAAATAGTGGTTAAATAAAATGGTAGTTTAAACCCTTCTTACCTGCAGTTATTCTATCACTTACACAGAACATAGCTGCATTCATCTCCCAGTTCGGGATCAGAACGTTGATACTGTTACTACAATGTTCGCCAAAAGTATGCACAGAACACTCAGTCCTGATAAATGTATGTAAATTTCTCGCATTGTGAAAAAACAACGGTACCTACAGCCATCGAGTTTTGAATAACGTATTCCTCTTCTCGAGCATGGGCACCTGGACGCCTGAATTTTGAATTTCCAATTTGCTTTATTACCTATTTCATATTTTATAAAACTTTAATAAATTTTTATTAACAAACTGAACAATTTCAAAGCGAGCAGTGGCAACACTGTACCGAAAAAAAAAACACTTTTGTATGAGCAGACTGTGTTTTGACTGAACATTTCCGGATTTCAGAATATTTCCCTCTACAATCAATAAAATGTTGAGATTTCAAATAGTTGGAATTTTTATCTTGCATTGTATATAATTTCATGCAGGCTATTTTCTGGAAATGTGAAATATAGGGAGGGGTATTTCCAGAATTGGGATGGAAAAAAAGTCGAAAAACATAGTTTCCAGGAAAACGCAAATACGCAAATAAGCGAGCTGAAGTTTTCTATTTCCGCCGACTTCGCGTCTTTGTTCATTGCTTCGTCTGTCTTTATTCAAATTTCAAAGAATGTTTTTACTGACGTCTTCTACTCACATAAAACTTTAAAAAAAGGTAGAAATAGTTTTTCAGTTTTTTGAATCTGTCAGGTTAGTATATCCTTTTAAAAGTGCACAACTCTAGCAGCGTATATATCGATCTTTCTTAGCGCTGGCGTTTCTTACGTCTACGTTTGCTGGAATCTCATATTGATGTGACAAGAATAGTTATGACCTCAGCTTGATGTGCATATTCAGTTTCTTCAAGAAGTTTCAACTAAGACTAGTTTGAATACTTTATGCGACTGTGCATATTCTAGAAAAGGAAAATTTAATCATCTTTTAAAATTTTATCAAAATAAAAATCAAAAGCATGGTTTTAATAAAATAAATACATCATTAACTACATAGCTTATGGGAACTGTCATCGCATATTTACTAATCCAGATTTGAAGATATTTTCGAGTATGAGAATTTTTTTCCTTTCGCTTCTTCCTCAAAGAGTCTTAAGTTAACGTTTTATGCACATTCAAATAAACTGAAATATTTAAATAACTTTTAGGCCATCCGGTAGTCGTATTTAAAAAGTTAGAGAAAATTGTTATGCTTTGAGATTGTTGTGAGGGTTGAGAGTGAAAATTGTGTTGGGATTTTTAAAAGTTAGACAAAATTATGTTCTCTTCAAACAGATGATAAAACAGAGTTGAAAATTTTACTTCTTATACAGTTGTCTCGCAAACAGCAAGCTTTGAGTGCAGAAATAGGTTTTTAATTAAAAAAAGTAAAATATTTATTGAAAGCAAATTTCAAATTAATATTCATCTAAATTTCTTTGATGTAAAGAATTTTGTTTGAGAGACACAGCATTTTCTAACAGAGCATGGGTTAGACAAACATAACAGAGCATAACTTCTTTCTGCATGCCTTTGTGGTGTAACGGTAGCATACTTGGCGTGTATTCGAGCGTGTATTCGAGGTCCCGTTCGAGTCATGGCGAGGGAATAGTTCATTTTCATGTCTCCTTCAAAATAAACCTAACGGGTTTACAATGGCACCCGAACTAAAACAAAAGGCGGTGGATGAAGATTCTTCACCACCAGGATATGGAGATTGGGTAACCTAATCCGAGTCGCCCTTTAAAGGCGTACATTGTCTATTTTCTCCTCCTTTCTGCATGCCTTCGTGGTAACGGTAGCACACTTGGATCGTATTCGAGAGGTCCAAGTTCGAGTCCCGGCGAGGGCAATACTCATTAATCATGTCTGCTGTTTCAAAATAAACCTAATGAATCTACAACATAATCTCTTCGGGAATAGATCTGGGTTGAGTTTCGAGAGAGGTACCCCGGATTCCAAAATTTCGTAGGAAGCCATTTTTACCATTTTTGATATAGTCTGAGACAAGAGAAGTACTACTTCATCTTCGTACGACTATAATCAACTCACGTATTACACTGCTGGTCACCGTAAATGCAACACTGTCAAGGAAGCATGCAAATAATATGAAATTTACAACATGCATTAGCGGAGGTGAGATATGCAAATGATTAGAATTTCAGCGCAGACGCACATCACGCATGCCTGTGGCGCCACTTCAAAGCGCTATTTAAGGCTTGGAGTTTTCGAAAACTTCAAGTTCGACAATTGCGTTTTTCTTGTGGTGTTTTTCAAAAAAAGATCAATTATGTCTCGTAATAAACAGCGATCATCGTTTGATCAAGTATCCGAGTTCGACAGAGGAACCATAGTGGCCTACCGAGAGTGTGGATTATCTTTCAGGGAAATCGGAGTCGTGTTGGACGAAACCAAACAACTGTAATGCGGATATGTGACCGTTGGATGCAGGAGAGTACTACGGACCGACGTGTTCGATCGCATCCACCTCAGTGCACCACTTCACGTGATGACAGGAACATTGTGCGCATGGCAATGACGGATCGCTCAGTCACATCACGAACCATAGCACCGCACATTCAGTCTGTAATGCATCATCCAGTGTCGGTGCGTACCATTCGACGCCGTTTATTGCAGAATGGTCTGTCCGCAAGACGTCCATTGCTTCGTCTACCTTTGACGCAGAACCACAGACATCTCCGCCGCCAATGCTGCGATGAATGAAGGATGTGGACCACAGAATGGAATGAAATTGTCTTTACTGACGGGTCTCGCTTCTGTCTGCAACCCCACAATGGTCGGTTTCAAGTCTGGGGACACCGTGGAGAGAGGATGCTGAACAGCTGCGTTATGCACCGCCACACTGGCGTGCACCGGGTATTATGGTACGGGGCGGTATTGGATATCACTCTCTCTCTCCCTGGCCGGCTCGCTCTCCGGATCGTTCGCCGATAGAAAAGATGCGGTGCATGGTTGCTGAACGAGTGACCCAGATTACATCCCAAGCTGCCACGCTAGATCAACGTTGGCAACGTGTGGAAGCTGCTTGTTCTGCTGTACCCCAAGAGCACATCCAAAGTATCTTTGAATCAATGCCGAGGCGTGTGGCAGCGTTGATCTTCAAGAATGGCGGCTACTCTGGCTACTGATTCTGGAAGGAACCACACTTCACAGAAGTCTGCAAATTTAATCATTGGATACTAGGTCAACATGTTATATACTAAATAAATTTTGTTTTAATATCTCTTGTCTTTCTTGGTGTTGCAATTTGGGTGACCTGCAGTGTATTTAAAAACTCTGAAAACGCCAGTTTTCCCACTCATTTTTCTGAATGGGAAAAGTCTTGCTCGTTGTAGATGAAACTCAAAGACATATTCTGACGTTACACAAGCACGAGATTGTATGTGACGTCATTGCATGTCGAACATGTTTCGTTAATATCAGCATTTGAAATAAATAGCTGCTGTTGACAACTTTTTTTTTTGTTTCAGGCTAGGATAATTGACACGACATGTTATTGCCACATTAATTCTTTTATTGATATTGAGAATGTTATATTACATTAAATTTAAATCATGACGTCATACGCACACCAGAAGTGTCAAAAGATTTTGTTTCCTAGTTTGGCAACAAGAAAAAAATATTTGCGAATTGATTTTTGCTTGGTAAGAATGAACTAATTTCATTCATATTCAAATGTTTTTATACATTTGTTCAGGTGTACATAGAACTTATAAATTTTGCTTTACCGCAGCCCGCTAGTGTTACCATAATTCTAAGGATCTGTAAGAAAAGCGTTGTTAAAGGTGAAAGGAAACTTTATAATCTTAAAAGATGTTCAGTTCGTGTATGAACTGGTATTGATTTTTAGCCTTTTGAGGTAAGTGAAGATAATGAAATAGGCTGAGGTTTGAATATTAAAAACTGAAAAATATAATAAATGAGATCCTCGAATGCTGTTTCAATCTCGACCTAGCAAAAGAATAAGAGAAGATTATTTAGCCATTACAAATATTAATAAAGATATTTTGAGTGTAAAATATTTAAAAGAAATCTATCTTGGTAAGAAATTCAAAACTTAGTTCAAGCCATTCTTTTTTAAAAACAATTTATTGAATAAAACAAACTTTTACAACTTCTATATTATATTTTTTATGTAATTATTTTAATTTATAATATTTCCTATATAAATTTTTTATTTTCTGCAAATGTGTATACATGCTAAAATATCTCTTGAGTTGATGAATATTTTGAATTTCAGCACTGCTCCTTAACTTTTAATTAATGTCCGATGCGACTACATTAAACATCATTAAATTAATGCGGAAGAAATGTTTTAATCGAATGCGCTAAAATATTAAGGAGAGGGAGAAGAAAACATTTCCAACTTTCCTCTTAATACTTCATAAATTGAAACGAAACGTCATTGGAAATAAATTAAAACTGATGTTTGTTTAAAAAACCCGAGGGAGAAAATATCTTGAATTTTACTTAAAATTAGAATTCAATTACTTATTCCTAGAATTAGTTTGTACATAGTATTTATTAGTAGACGATTTAGTTAAGAATGACACATTGAAAGTAAGAAGTAAAATTATTGTTCTTAGGTAATGCACTAGAAGTTGTTGATGTCACATTTCAGAGCAACAACAAACATTATAAATCAGTTTCTTCCTAGAAATTGAAATATTTGCTAATTACTTTTCTAAAAATAATTAAATTTAAGCTGAGGCCTTAGAATTATCTTAGTTGAGAATTCGCTCTCTCGAACGGTAAAGAGATTAGTGACTCTGATTGCCGAAGAACCCCGGTTCAAATCTCCGAGAAGGCATGGATGTAAAATTGTCTGTCCGTTCATAGAAAGTAACGGTGGCGGTTACTAAATACTTCAATAATACAATGACCACCGCTTCTGGCCTAAATTGTGGCTCAAAGCCTAAAAAGGATACTGCCCGCGATAAAAAAATAAATGTAAATTTGTACAATTAGTATTAAATTTTCTTCCTCCGAAGCCTTTTCATGATATTTTTAATTGATTCACGAACAAAATATGTTATAAATAATATTATACACAATATTTTACGTGCTTAAAAATGTTTCCTTTTCGAAAATTCAATCATTATTAAATTTCAAAAATTTAGTCCTCAGTTTTGAAGCTCCTAAATTGCTTTAATCCAGATTTTGTTGAATTTTCATTGTATGGCTATTAATTGCTAACAGAATTTACTAAAAGGGCTAATCTGATGTTATGCATTTTAATTGCCTTTGTATAATATTTATATCAAGCGGAAAATCGGAAAGCTAAGTTTTACATTTATGTATCATTTTAGCATATGAACCAACGTGCATGTCTTTCAGCAGAGAAGTAAGGCAAGTACCATAATTCACCCCTAGTATGGCTGAAGAGGTTTCCGAGTTTTATTGTCTTCTACGTTTTTATGGCCACCACCTTGTTCAAAAATACCTTTCGTGAATCCTTGTATTTCATTAACAAATAATCCTTGTCTGCTACATCCAGATTAATAAATGCACTTAGAAAACACAAGAAATGTAAAACGTAATTAATGATAACGTTAAAATTTCATTATTATTTTAATTAAATATAATGGTAAATTTAACATTAACAATAACAAATTGATTAAAATGTTTAGTCTTTTATAATTTGATTTCAGATTCTCTTTACATTTAAAACTTTAATTCTGTTAGAGAGATTATTGGATGAATATCAAGAAAATTCTAAGGTTCAAATAATTCAGATAATTCATTGATGACAGGAAAGTTAAGACGAAATAGGATAGTCAACTGTAAAGAATAAGCATTAAAAGGTCAAGCTGAAAAAATACGAATGCCAGAAAAACAGCTTTCTGAAATTAGACAAATTAAATTAACTGGGAAGAATGAAGATTTATAAGAGCTTTAATTACTAAAGGGATAGAGTAACTATGCTAATATAGCAGGGCAGCATATAGAAATATAGCAGGGCAGCATTATCGTTGAAATTATGACACAGTATATGCCATATCAAAACCTTACACAAAAGCGATGATTCTATGCATTTCTACTTTCTTGTATGAGTAATAGGAAGTATTAAACGCAAAGAGTTTTGGATAAGGTATTTCAATAGAAATATCCATTCTGACCGTTTCCAAATCAATCTGGACGTTTTTTTGCATGAGACGTGTACGTACGAAAAGAATAAAGGACTCATTTTTCACTTCCTAGTAAGGAGTAAAAAGGAAGTTTTGTAATCGCGAAAACTTTCGAGTACCATATTTCAACGAAAATATATATTTTGAGTGCTAACGATATATTTATAACGCTAACTAAATATTTATTTTGGCCTCTAACATTTAACGATGTTTTTAAGTAACATCCGTACGTAAGGACAAATTAAAGGACTCTTTTTTCTCAAAAAAATTAGAAAACTGATTTAAAATGGATTATGAAGAGATTTGTTCTTGGTGTCTGTGTGTACGTATGTATGTATCTCCTATACCTCAAAAACGAGTAGCCTCTGAACGTCGTTGAAATTTTGTATATGGGACTGCTATACCATGTAGATGTGCATCTCCTATTTTTGTTGGAATTGGCCGCGCCAAAAGAATATATATATATATTTGCTCAGTGATTTCAATTTTTGTATTCTTATATGTCCGTACATTCAGCATATTTTGCTTTCAAAATGATTGAATTATGTTGTTCTTATCTTCCGGCTACAGGCTTTAGTTTATATTTTCCTGTAGCAGCCATATTATTTCAGTAAGTTTAAATAAAATGCAAAATGCGTGTAATTTAATATTCCGTACACGGAAGTCATGTGGTGTGCACATCAGAATTTTTCAAAAATGGATTACCAAATGGATTTAAAATGGATTCACAGTAGAAATTGTCATATGTATGTATTCCACATAACTCAAAACTGATTTGCATTTTCTCCGATAGTCTTGAACCCTCGTAATTAGAAATACCCAGCATTGCTAATAGTGACCTAAACCAAAGAACCTCTATGTAAAGAAGGAAAGGCTCCATAGATGTAATGTAAACCACTTTGTCTAAAACGCCGCTACAAAGAAAAGGGAACATTCGCCAAGGGATTTGGCGACGGAATTTGTTGGCAAGAATTTCCCCTCTGTGATATGCCGGTTCTTTGGTACCTAGCCGACATTTTCCCCCTCCACGACGTGTATAGGAAATTGAGGAACACGGGTTAAGATGAATCGTTCTTTGACTTGTCGCGATAATTTAAACTCGGAAATGATGAAATATTAGGTGAAGTTTCACTTTCATTGGCTGTTGAACTTCCATTTTCCATATCGCTACTTGAAACCAAAGAACCTATTCTTTGTTTAAACTCTTGCCAAACGTAACGGTCGAACCTGTCCAAACCAACTTCGACATTCAGCTTCGAGCTTTGGCGCTTTTTGGCAACAGATATTTTACGCATGCGCAGTTGTTTCCCTTTTCGTTCGAAGGGAGCCACTTCTGCTTCTGCGAAGTTTTCCTTCTTAACAGTACATATTCTTTGCCTAAACCCAAACATTCCTGAGCATTTATTATGCAGTGAAGCTAGATTAAAATTAAAGAAATCAAGTAATAATATCATTTTCATAATGCATATAAGGTACCGATTTAAATTTATTCTGCGATTTAATTGCTACACGAATTTGAAGAATTCGGGCAACATTTGAACCCGGGCATCAATGCTAAGATAAATTGCCTTTTAGGTAAAGGATGACTAGTACTCTCAAAATTTATGGACAGGTCTAATAAAGGTAGCCTGACATCTTGCATTTCAAAACATTCTCTAAAATTGAGCATAATTTTTAATATTATATATTCTAAACTATATGTCTTCCGTCTGCAACCAAAATGACGGTGAAAAATCATGTAATAATAAGCAGAATGCAATTTTTTGTATGCGCTTCGGTATTCATTGTAATTCAAACTGTACCCACCTCTAATTATTTCCTTGTACAAAGTAAAAATGAAGTATTGTAACTGTGAAAAATTTCGGGTATCATATTTCAAAGAATATATACATTTTGACCGCTATCGAATGCAATTTAACGATGCTTTTGCGTGACATCTGTATGTAAGGACAGAATAAAAGACTCTTTTTCCCCCAAGAAATTATAAAGTTGATTTAAAATGAATTCTGAAGAGAATTTTTGTGGCGTCTGTGCGTACGTACATACGTACCTACGTACGTGCATACATAAGTATGCATGCATGTATCTCGCATAACTCAACAAAAGGTAGCGACAGAACATTGAAATGTTGTATACTGTAACATATAAATGTGCACTTCCTATTTTGTTTCAAATCCGCCTGACCGAAAGTATCTACAATATATATATACGAGTATATATCCCATCTGTTACTCGGCTCAGTGATCTCCGTTTCTTTATTCTTATATGTTTGTAATTTGTGCAATTTCCGGTTTAAAAAATGATTGACTTATGTTGTTCTTATCTCTCGGTTATGGTTTTTATGCCCTTGTAATTTTATGCCCTTTGATGCCAATCTAGAGAAACTAAGCTTCGCAACAACAAAGATAACGCTTTCTTTTATTATTGCGAATTAAATCATGTTTAATCCATTCTGGAATTTATTTGACGAAATAAGTGTTTAAGATTTACTTCGCAATCTTTAATATATATATTCTGAGTTTTTATATATTTTAGCCTTGTCGCAAAGTGAGAGCTGAATTAATTGAAACAGAAATATTGGAGCGTCTGAGAAAAACTGTTATTTTCTTTCTTTTTTTTTTTTTTTTTTTTTTTTTTTTTTTTTTTTTTTTTCATTTTTTTTTTTTTTATAGATTTAGTATAGTATTTGAATAGAACATGTGGCAAGGATTAGATAATTCTTTAGATGATGTAAATCTTGTGCATTCTTAGTTATAAAATGAATGAGATGTTACTCTGTTAAGTGAACCTAGCACCAGAATGCCGCTATGGTAAACACATATAGTGAATTTTAAAGAGCACATTTATTCTATTGTGTTTTATGCGCTATCGACGAAGTAGATCTAAAACCGTCCAATAAGTTCAAATGCAATGAAAAAAAAGTGCGTATAATTTAATATTCCGTAAAAGGAAGTCATATGGTGTGCACATCAGATTGTTTTAAATAAATTTTTGCTACAATGAATACTGCAAACATATACCTCAAAAATTTTAAAACTGAAATTCTTTATCACTGTTTAATATTCTTTTACACTTATTTGCAAAATCTATCGTAAACTTGCCCAAACTCAATCTCCGCTCTTTTGATACATGCTTAAAATCAGTTTCTGATATTTATATTTCCTTCTGGCATTAACAAGAATTAAAAGTTGTGAATCTGGCTACCATCATCACGGCACAGAAACAAAATGACAAGTTAAGAAACTTAAGGAACTTGTAAAGAAATTAAATTATAATACACGCTTTCTAAGATTCGCTCATTCAATCAACACGTTATAATTCCAAAGCCTTCGAACTATGTTTACTGCATTAAATGTGACATCATTTCAAGCAACTGGGCCTCAGCTAGGATATAATTACCGTATCCTAAGTAACATCCAGGAACTCTAATCCTTTTAGCGTCGAAACTTCCAAGCTATAATCACAGCGTCCAAAATTACACCAGATGTCACCAGAATTACCTTCGACTGAATATTAGATTCTGCTTAAATATCACATACAACAGAGCACGAATTATCCCCATACCATGTAATCCAGAAAGCTAGTATTGACCGTCTGATCCTCTTTGATAATATGTAACATTATGCAAGATGATACTTGTTTTTAATTTAATCAAATGTGTTTAATCCTTTCTTATACAATATCATCTTATTATCTAATATTATATTATCTGTCTTGTCCTTATTTAAAGATTATAACAGTTAATGTAACTAAGTACATATTTTAAGGTTAAACTAGTTTATGTATGGGTATGTAAGCCACGCAGATTGCAAGCAGTGTTCAGCAAACTGCATATAAATATGAACGCAGGTACAATTATCTGTTTATAATATTTTATTTTAAGCTATGCTGAATTGTTTGACAATACCAAGTTTTTATTTCTGAAAGCAGGTAAAAACCATACGACGAAATGTGCTGTTAATATCCTTTCCTAACAGTAGATTCTCTTTTGCAGTACGCAAAACTTGCAAAAAAAAAATCTGAAAGCTTTCAGATTTTAAATTACGCTCAATAGAGAGTTTTTTAACATTTTGTATGTTACCTTTATTTATCAAATATCATGTTCTTCAAACTTAAACCATAAAACATATTTCAAGTGCAATATCGCAAAATAATTTTTAAATGAGCATATCTTTAGAATTTCCGATACACGGTCTCGCGTGCTGGAGATAAAATTGTTTTTTCTGTACAGTATTCTCATTGCTCTCTTTGAAACCCTTGAGTTTGCTAATCAAAAATTCGTTAAGTTTCACAAAATATGAAATCGATAATAAAACAATTTCCAAATTTCAAATTTGCACTTTCAAATGCTTATATTCGGGTGGAAACGTTCCATATACAAAATTGGATGGTTCTTGATACCGTTGTTTTATCACAATGCGAGAAACATACATACATTTATGCAGATTCTACATTATTTAATTTCTTTAAATATAATACAGGGCAATAATATTTGGTAGCAACAATTTGAAAAGTAAAACTACGCTTTTATTGAATCGACGCAAAATGCCAAAACGTAATTAATAGTCCTATTGGGCAGATTGTCCCTTTGGACTTAAAAAAAATCGTATTTTTTTTAGTACTGGAAAAAAGTAAGGAAGTAAATAAAACATATAAATATAAATAACTAAATGTATAAACTGTGTGTATGATTTTATGGTTTCTACTTAAATTTCATCTCATTGTTTTATTTCGCTTTGGATACAAATGCGTTTCATGCTACCGGAATAAAAATAATTCCGTTGATTAATTTTGTTGCTAAAAGAATGTTTTATATTTTGCTTTGGGAAAATAAGAATATATAAAATTCTAAATGTATTTTAGAATTAAAATGTTATAAGCATAAAATTAAAATTTCCTGCGCTAGCTTTGTAAAATGTAAGAACATGCATTATCGAAATACTTTTGAAAATGCCTGTGGTACTTGACATTACTTGGAACTATATACATGGAAGTACTTGACTTATATACAAAAGCACGATTACCAAGGTCTCATTTGATGCTTCGGTTAGAGGATTTAGAACACTAGGCCTAATATTATAAGTTTTACTGTAATCACTTGCATTCCTAAGTTTCAGTTAACGGATAGCATGAAAAATATATCTGGAAACTTAATGCCAACAGGCGCATTCAAATACCGTTCATAATTAGAAAGTTTTAGATAATGCTAATTATATACGTGCAAGCAACACTGATATTGAAAGGGCTTTTATAAACTATCAGTGAGTGGCCATATAATTTATATGTATTAAGTACATTATAAATAATAAAATAAGTATTGTTAGATATTACGTATGTTTTTTAAAATGTTAAACTATGTTTCAGATTTAGTAGTATAGTGTGTCTCATTTATGTATACACATTTCAAAATCATATGATATCCACAAATTGGCGTAACAGGCAACGTTTCGCCGCTAGGCTTGTCACAAAGGTTAGCTTGAGGACAGTGATGCTAAAATATAGTTTAATTCAAATTTCTGTCAGCTGATGGTAATTTGATGTTAATATTAAAAAAAAAATATTGAAACTTAAGATCGTCATTACAAGGTGAGAGCTGATGATGAACGATGCATAATAGTATATAGATATGTTACAGGTTTACAAGAGTAGACGAATTTACTTCGTATAAACTTTTTTTTTTCCATTCGATTCTGATACTGAAAGCGTCTTGTGTTGGTGAAAATTTGAACTAATATATTTGTTACTTTACCAAAATATAATCTCCTTCTCTGTGTTAAGTGTTTTAGTAAAAACTTCAATCAGGAACGCCCATTTGTTGACTTTATATATTTTTAATATCTTCATCTTCACAGGATGTTCAGTATACGACATTAAATCATATTTTATTAATTTCAACAAAGCTACAAGTTTTCCTTCAAATTGAATATAAATTATACATACTTTATATTTTATCAAATCCATATGTTACTAAGAACAATGAAATATTAAACCATCAGAAGACGTTTTTATATTTTAAATATCTTAGTTTTTGTACAGTACTATTATAATTTAGAGGATAAACTCAACGTCGAATGCCAACTCTCTATTAACTGGCTATTTCTTGGGCTGTGTAAGCGTAAATATAGCAAGCCTTATTTAACAGCAAAATCTGCAATGTTGTTAGCCTTAAATATCATGACAACGCAACGTAGAGTAACAGCTAAAAAATTCACAAAGTAAAGATATTTTTGGAGTCAAATTTGCTGAGTTTGTTCTATTGTATTCAGTTAATTTTTAGAGTGTACAAAGGAAATAAAAAATTTCATATCAAAGTTTGGCAACACTATTACAATTGACCATTTATTTAACAGGAAAGGCAAAATGTAATGAAATTATTCGCTAAGTGGTAGTACTTAAGAGAACTCAAATTTTTTTCCTCGTTTTTGCATGTCTTCGTGGTGTAACAGTTAGCACAATCGGCCCGTATTCGAGAGGTCCAGGTTCGAGTCCCGGCGAGGCCATTTACCATTTTTCATAGCTCCAGCATAAAAAAAACGTAAAATCTCCACAGCGGCGACCAAACTAAAAAATTGGTGGATCGTGATTCTTCACCAACAGGATCCTATCACCCCCAGTCGCCCTTTAAAAGGGGAGTAGATAAGATATTTTCTCTCGTCTTTTTTTCTCTCGGCTCGTCGTGGTGTAACGGTTAATGCACTCGGGGCGTATTCGAGAAGTCCTGGTTCGAGTCCCAGCGAGAGCATTGCTCATTTTTCACGTCTCCTGCTTCTTAAAAAATCCTAATGACTCTACAGTGTTTCCCAAAATAAAAAAAAGGTGGTGGATGATGATTCTTCACCGCCAGAATTTGGTGATTGGATCTGCTAATTCTCAGTCATTCTTTAAAAGGGGGAGTATATAAGGTCTTTTCTCTCTGCTTTCTGCAAGCCTTCGTGGTGTAACGGTTAGCACACTCGGCTCATATTCGAGAGGTCCAGGTTCGAGTCCCGGCGAGGGCATTGTTAATTTTTCATGGCTCCTGCTTCAAAAATCCTAATGACTCTACAGACTAATACTGTGGTATCATAAAGTAGCATAAAAAATGTTACAAGATGCAAAAAAATGGAATGATTTGTTTTTCACTTAAAAAGTGAAGCTTGCTATTGGCTTATTAGAATGTATGTGCCTTACTTGTCTTCTAACGTAACAGTATTTTGCGTAGTTTGATATTCAACATTTTTCTCATGCAACATACATTTTCTTTCCAAAATTGCATGTTCTATAATCTTTATTAATAATAATTACGTACATTTTGAGAAATATTTCAGCATAAGTATAACAGGATTCTTAAAGAAATCATTTTCGAATTTGTTCATTAAAATTTCAAGTTGGCTGACAAAATCGTCAACTAAACATGACTTTGCATTTGAAAGTGATAGAAGTAGAAATATAAAAATATTTCTGAGAAAAATTATGATTTTCTTAAGTATATGCTTAGGGTTCTGTAACATTCTGAAGAGTGGGATTTACACTGAAACAGTGTACACATTTGAAGAGAAATATTTACTGTCAAGATTTTCCTCTTGATGGCTTTCTTCGCTATTATTATTGCAAGCATTTTAAACGTTACGTTTTCTTTCAGAATGATACAGCAAATGGAGAAATGTAAAGGAAAGGAATAATTTTCGATACAGCTAATTTTGGCTCTGCAGGTAATTTCACGGTCGACGGCACTTGGCTGTTATCTAAAAGAAGGGAAATCTTCTAGATTCTTAACGCTTTCGCGAAGAAAAGATTTAACGATCATTTTGTGTTTATTTTAGTTATGAAGGCAGAACTGTGGTCTGAACTTTTCCTTTACAATTTTTTAAGTTTTTCAGAAGTAAGTAATTCAGTGGTAAACTAACCTTTTGCTCTATCCTATTTTCCATCCAGGTCTTTATGTTCCATCCTGAATGTTTCCGTCTTCTTTTGCATTATGCTTTCTTACGCTACCATAGCATTATGGAACCAGCAGATTATGGAAGAAATTAGCCAAAGTTCTTTGATTTCTCTTACCTGAGATTCTGACAATGTTGCCTGTCTCAAGGAGAAAATCTATAATTTATTTTTAAAACTGTTAAGTAAATTGCATTTAATGTATACAAATGTAGAAATTCAGGGGTTTGGGCATCAGAAATTTTTAATAGAATATTTCTCAATTTGTGGGCAGTAATGTTACCTTACACCATGGCATTTCTCATCCTAGTCACTTAGCAAGTGTTGCCAATGCACAAGACATAAAACATTATAAGTTCAGGCGGCTCGGCAAATAGCCAAATTGATGCTATTTGGCTCAGCAAGAGATCTTTAATTTATCTTTCTAATTACAGTTATACTAATTAGAATTACTGAAATTTTTAAAACTAATAATCTTAGATCTTATTTTATTTTTAATTATACGTAACTTTTATAGTTTAAAGTAATTAAGTTTATGATAAGTTAAGATTTGTTTTAAATTATTGTAATTTGTAGAACATGTTTCTGAACTATATATTACGTACACTGGCAAAGAATCGTTTGTATTTTAAACAATATGCATAGTTCTAAAATATTTCCTTTTCTTTTAATTTTTAACAATACAATTATTTTGCAGAGACATTTGGTACTTTTGTTTTAAAGCAGGAGATGCGAAAAATAAGCAATGCCCTTGCCGGGACTCGTACCACGGACCTTATGGAATACGCCTCGAGCGTGATTACCACTACACCACAAAGGCGTGCAAAGAAGGTGGGAGTAATACCTTATATACTTCCCGTTTTAAAGGGCGACTGGTGATTAGGGAACCCAATCGCGAAATCATGGTAGTGAAGAATCATCATTTACTATATTTTAGTTCGGGCGCCACTGTAGAAACATAAGGTTATTTAGAAACAGGAGAGGTGAAAAATGAGCAATGCCCTCGCCGGGATTCGAAACATGGGCCTCTCGAATATGCGTCGCGCGTGCTGACCACTACACCACAAAATCATGCGAAGAAGGCGGGAGAAATACCTTATAAGTTCTTGGCATTTTATTAATAATTTAAATTTGTAACTTATTGCTAATTTTTTAATACTTTCAGTATTACAGAATCTAATATGATCAATATTGTCTAAGCTTTATAAATAGAAAACTATCCAATGAAAACATTATGTCATATAAATTATTAAAAAATACATCATATAATATTGTCATACAAAACATTATATTTTATGTTATATAATGTGTTAGGTAAATTTCGCTTCACTATCCATTTACTGGAAATATTGCTACAGGTATGTGTATTTGCAACAAAAATCAAAAGATTTGGATTATTCCATTGGAACAGTCATCCAAATATTAGAAAGAATCCTTATAATGTTATGCAGATTTCTTATTGACGAATTGCGTTTTTATTTTAATGCAGATGGAAGATATTGTTGTTCATGAAATTTTACTTAAACACAACGGAATTAAAAGCTTAAATATTTTTAATCCCTCAAAATAGAATACAGAATATTATATAATACATTAGCCTGAATCTGATATCTGACGAAGCTGAAAGTTAACATTCATTTCAGTGGCTCTATTCTAACCCACTTACGTTGCTTAGCAACGCATTAGTTTATTCAAATACCGAAAATAGCTTTATATTCTAACGTGGATTGGTAACATCAAGTATCTTACATGCTTAGTATAAGCTCTTCTTTGGTAATTTAACTGGCATCCAATCTCTTAACAAACTTGTAGATACTAGTCTAAATATCTTCAGACTCGCTTCTCTGAAGATAACGACAAAGGCTTACAAATTACAAAATTGCAAAATTTATGTTAACTGCTATAAGTAGCATTAGTTTTATACCAATTTTCAGCTTCTAAACGCTTTAGTTTCCTTTTTAATTTTCCTTTTAGTTTCCTTTTTCTTACCACGATATTTCCGGCGACGATGACTATAGATAAATGAGATGACTATAGATAATAAGATTCCCTATAAATAGGGGATTTTGAACAGATGAAGTGTTTGAACAGCTTCTGTTTCGAAGGCGATGTTTTGTACTACGTTGTACTATGTTTTATAACTGCGCGCTTTCTCATTGCTTTGTTTTCTCTCACAATATTCTGTATGACAAGTCTATGTTTTGTGTTGTTTTCTCCGCGACGTATCTGTTCACAATGTTTTCTAAATGTTTAGTTGATTTTCATGCAGTAACTTGAAAAATATATGAAAAGCATTAATTTTTCATTTTTGAATTTCAGGTTTTGGCAGAGGAAATCAAGTTTCTAAATTGAAGTCTTCTCCTGGATATTAGTGAAAAATGCTGGAAAATGATCATTTTATTAATACAAAGTATCACTGTTTTCAATGATTGATGTTAACATACAGATATAAGAAAATTTGACTCAAACCCACTCAAATCAAAATTACTAAAGATATCAGTGTACATTGCTTATATTGTTTCATTAAAGCTCTCAAAACTTTATTGGGGCTGAAGTTGTTGCTCGTATAATTTGCTACAATTGAAAATTCTTCGGAATATACTTTTGCCTTCAAATGTGTCTTGTAAACCTACTACCTAGTTTATAAAGTATTCCAAGTGAATAAAAGAATAATTTGTGACTTCAAATAATATTATAAGTGAAGAACTTTATTCCCTAACATAACGCAGGAAAATAAACTATTATATATCTGGATGTTTCGTATGTTTAACCAATGTATATTAGTTTAGCAGTCAAACAACACGTCATAGGTCGTATTAGGTTAACGTTTAACTATATGTGTTTTTTATTGATGAATTTATGCTTATTTTTGTACATTTTGGAGAAACCTGAATGCAAATTTAAAAGGAGAACACTTTTTGGAATTCTTAGCCAAAATACTCATAAAAGGAACAATTCAGTAACCTGAAGCATTTATGAAGTATCTTCCAATTAAGAACTGAATATACATTTCTACCCATTTATTTGGACGCATTTAAATTCATTTTGAGTATTCAAAGAAGATTATTTATTAAGAATGCCAACATGTACCCTGCTGATTATTACACATGCTACATGAGACAAAATAATAGTCAAGCAAAATATCCATCTATGTAACGTTGCGTACTGAATTTCATATATAGTGCTTATACTTTGTGTGAAGAAATGGATAATATAAAATTAAAATTAATTATTTTATTGTAGAAAGTGAAAAGAAGATTTATTTACTACAAATTAAACTTTTGTGAAATGCATAATTTCTTAACAGTATAACTAATTAATCTTTTTACAATGAACAGCTTTTTGGAATTATGTAACATATCTTTTTTTAAAAGCATTTAATATTCTACTGATAAGAAAAATGAAATCTTACAGCAACTAAACATTCGAATTAACTAGGTCGTGAGTAAGAATAATAAGCAGGTCAATTTCTCTCTATTAACTGTAAATATTCTACGGATTCTATGTACAAAACTATGTGTATTAAATTCTAATTTGAAGTAGTTTACATGATGGGAGAAATGTATCTTCAAATGTATATCAACGCATCTATGAATGATGGCTTTCAGCCTAATATGAGCACCGGAAATTATTCTCACAACACATTGTTTGGAATGCAAGAAGAAATAGATTACCCGTATTTTGGGGATTACTTGGCACAATTTCAAAGAGGATATGGCTCCGTCCATGGTTATCTCAGCTTTGCAGTGTGCTTATTTGGTATCACTGCTAATGTCCTAAATATAATAGTGCTCACTAGAAAAAACATGGTATCACCAACTAATGCCATACTAACAGGACTGGCTGTAGCGGATATGTTGGTTATGTTCTCGTATTTGCCATTTACTTTTCATAACTACATACGAAGTGATCTTGACGAGAAAGATAAGTTTTCATACAGCTGGACTGTCTTTACGCTATTTCACGCTCACTTCACGGTAGTAAATCACACTATATCAACTTGGCTAACAGTCACTGTTGCCATTTGGAGATTCATTGCTGTAAGCTTTCCTGCAAATACAGCAGTATGGTGCAGCATGGCACGCGCCAAATGCGCTATTGTGGCGACATACATAATGTGTGCTTTGTTCTGCCTTCCAGTATATCTGACATTCACAGTGTCTAAATTTAGAGGAGAAGATGGTCAGATCATGTATAGAGTAGATTTCAGCCAGATAGCTCAGAGACATAACCGGCTATTGGAGAAGATGAATTTCTGGATTTTCAGCGTTATAACGAAACTTGTTCCTTGCGTTGCACTGACAGGACTAAGTCTGGGATTAATAAAGGTACTTTATGAGACAAACAAGCGTCGCCAAAGACTCAAAAACCGAACGGAAGTGGACAGAGTTCACGACAGAACCACACGCATGCTGCTGGCCGTCCTGTTGCTGTTTTTGCTCACTGAATTCCCTTCAGGACTCTTAGCGTTGTTGAGTGGAATACTAGGCACCGATTTCTTTAACAACGTTTACCTTAATTTTGGCGAAACTATGGACGCTTTAGCGTTAGTGAATAGTGCAATAAACTTTATAATATATTGCTCCATGAGTCAACAGTTTAGGATTACCTTTGCTTATCTTTTCTTACCCAGTTGCTTTCATCAGGCCACTACTACAACTGGTAGTGCTGCAATTGTGTAAGTAACTGATGAACTAGTAAAGTGGAACTCTCTAAATTCACGCAACCTTTATGCATTCACAATCATAGAAGTCAAAGTGAGTGAACAGACTTTACTCCATGCTAATACATTCAAAATGAAATGAGATTCATCTAATAGATACGTGCTTGATTGAAACAATACAGTTCAGGATTTTCAATGAAGACAGGATCTGAGTTTACAATTGAATCAATAAAAGTCAGGAATTGTTGTGAACATATTTACAAACAGTAATTTTAACGTAATACTGATATGTACTTTCCAATGAATTTCAGAGTCGTAAAGACATTCCTTGTGCTTACCAGAGCACTACTTTTTAACTGTTCCCTTTCTTGATATTAATAAATAGTTGCGTTCTAGTCAAAAAGCTGTTATGAAAAACAGCTTAAATAAAGCAAATGTATCTCATCCTGCCATATTTCTGAGAAATCTCATCATTTTAAATATAATTTATTTTAGAGAAAGAATGAGGAATACTATCAACTTCTCTCTGAAATGAGTGAATGACTTTAAATCATTTACTCTGTTAACCATTACGCGTTGATGACAGCGGCATAGATAGTATTCACAAAGTTTAAAGCTTTAGTTAGTTAGATTCTTTTTCGGGGCTCCTTATCGTTATTGCTTTAAGATAAAGGCAAGCAGGCAAATTTTATTTTTATTAACTCAGCAAATGTGGCCGGATAGTGATAGACTGCTGTTTTTTGAAACACTGTGATCAGTATGTACTGTAAACGCTGAACTTCAAACGAAAGATATACTAAAGGACACCATGGAAAATGATTGTGCTATAAGAATGTTCTACAAGATGTAGTGATCTGCCTTTTTTCTGACTTACATTTGCAAGATAAAGCGCCAGTATCTGTATGTGAACAAACATCGCACGAGCACAGTACCCAAACGGTTTACAGAAAACTTTACCTAATCATTATTTACTATTTCCGAAGCATTTAACTTAGATATTCAGTGATCTTACATAAGCATATGTTTGAATATGTTGTGAAATGATGCTGTTTTTCTCAAACAGTGTGTTAAATGTGTACTGAGTGTAAAGTATGTTGTCTATCTTATCGATGTTAGCATATCGGTGTAAAATGGGAAAATGTTCATGCGTTAAACGAGAAAGTCATCAATAGAGGCAAACTGGTTTCTTTAATGCTTTTTAGCTTCTAAACATGAATTAAAAAAAATCAACATTTTGGTACTTAAGATATTAATATGTGATCTGTGGTTTGTGATTTTGTTACGTAAATAATATAATAATTCTTTAAGTTATCAGAAAATGTAGAATTTCATAACTGATGTTTCACATTTATTTGAAACTGTAACGTGTATGCTATTAAATAAACATGTCTATAAGTGTTATATGTAACACTGTTATAGGTGCTTGAGTCTCATTAAATGATGATGAAAATTATATTCTTGTTCATTAAAACTTTACTTTCACATTTCTGGACTGATAATCATTAGAGAAATGATATTTTCTCATTTGCAACCGTCAATTAATTTCTTAATGTCTCAAATATTTTCTTGCTCTTTGCACAATTTTTATCCATCTAAACGAAATTTTTTTCAAAACTAGATGAATTCAAATCCGACAAATTAAACAAAAATATAGATTCATTCTTTCTTATTGACTGATATGTTTATAATGGTATGCTTGAGTTCTGTTTATGTATTCCTTATCTAATTCCTTGCATTTTGTAGTAACAAGTACTGATTTGTGTTCTATTTACTCCTTATAAGTAATCATACAGACGAATAATGAAAAGGATTTCTACTAGTTTTACAGTACTACGAGTTTTACAGTTTGAAATAGGATATATATCAAATGATTTTCAGAAAAACGAACAAAATAAAACTGAAATCGTAAATTGAACTCAAAGTTCCTCTACAAAGTTTTAGGTTTAACTTTCTTAAAAAAAATTTCGAGCAAGCTACACACAATAATTGATAATTGACAAAGTATATTACTTACATATTGACTTTCTTTCTTAAAGCTTTTTGTTCCTGCTCTAATACACTGGTTTTCCGAAATACACTGGTTTTCCGAAGTTAAGCAACAAATTGAAAATTTGGCAAAACCTGGTTGAACGTAGTTCGAATTTGGACATGTTATAAGTAAGAGCGTGCTTTAGCCAAGATACATTGCGAGGAAAAAAAAGGGAGTCGGCAGTTCCATATCTCCCGTTCTAGTGGGCCGATTTACGAAATTGTTGGAGTTTTCTACCTTAAGTGTTTAAGTTTTAAGTCCAATATCATATGAAAGTCAAATTTTGGATAACCATTCTAAATCACATGAATAAGACAAATATTGCATGAGTGTAAAAGTCTGTGACATACATGATAAACAACATATATACTGTAAAACCTGTGTTCCAATTAACAGTAATTAGTGACCAAATACTCCAACAGAGTAAGTAAATTTATGCGTTGTGTACACTTAAAATACTATTGGGCCCAGTGTTCTAAATTAAAAAGTGAAAATATTACAAGAGAAGTTAAAATTAAATATAGGATTTATTAAGAGATAACTGACTTAATACAAATTTTTACATAGGTGGTGGTGGTGAGGAAACAAAATAAAACAAAATTTTTCATACCGATTTTGACAATGGTAAGGGTACATGCCGATACGTGAATACAGAATCATGGCAGTAGACGTCAACAAAATTTTCTTGGTTTGCCATTTCACTTGCTTTCTATAAGGAGAGAAAAGAAAATAATTAGTTAAGAAAATGATTTTGACATTTGCGTCGCCCTCCATAGGTGCCTTCTCTCATCCATTTCTTCCGACATCGTTCGTTCTATGATAACGCAGACAGCTACTCTCCTGACACCTTCAGATCGTACCTTTCTTATCGTCCGCCACGTCTCTCTCTGTCTCCTCCTTCGTAGCTCGCTCCAAGCCTTTTTCCTCCTTTCGCCAAATCTCGGTTGGCGATCCTAGATGGTACAAGACAGGCCAATAGCCCGGCAACCCCAGGGGGAAAAAGCACACAGGAAGGTGAAGCCATGTAGTTCGAACTCCTGAAATTGGCGAATAATCGCTGATCCACCAAGGTCATCAACCTGTCAGCGGAAATAGCCTCGTCGAGGGGTCTCACTCCAGCACTGAAAAAGCCTGCGAGTAAGCAAAACACCCCATCCTCTCGACCTTGGCGTATGGTACTGTGTGTTGAAATTACCCTCTCTGGCAGGGTGCAAAAGTTTCCATTGATGACAGATGCTTCCCAGACCACTGTCTGGCGGGTGAAGAAATTGAAAACAAAATCATAAATCTTGATTCCCCACAAGGCAACGGAAAAAAGTTTTCAAAAGAATATGGATTAGGTTTTTTTAAATACTAATTAATGAAACTGGAGAAAAGTACTTCAATTAAAATGTAATTATCACATAGATAAATTTCTTAGGTTTTTTACAACACCAAACACGACCACCATAGTAAGAAGATAAAAAATTACTTCAATTAAAATATAATGATCAATTAGGAAAAATTTTATGTTTTCCACAACACCAAAACGACCACCATAGTCAGAAAATATGGATCCCAAATTTAGAAGAAAAGGGGGCACATTAAAAACTTAATTAAAACTTTAAACACCAACTTGTGTAAACAAAACTTTTAAAGAACTTAAAAAAATTGACCTTAAGGGTCAACTTAACAAGAGATTAAACATTAAGCAACCAAGTTAAGAAAAAGTATTAACTAAACAAAAATTTTAAATAGTTAACCAACTACCAAAAGTAAAAGAAGAAAAATTAATTACTCAAGCAACTTAAAAAAATCAGAGTTAACCAAAACTGTCAAGAAAACAAATTAAATGACAACAATTACTTTTCAACAAGGCAAAGAAACTTAAGTCCAACTACAAAATAAAAACAAATTAATCTTTAAGTCTGAAGCAGAATTAAGTTAAATCATTACCATTAAGACATTTTAATTCACAACTGAAATATGTAATACATATCAAAATTCATCTTGCGTTTTTCATGTCTCAAAAGCGTGACTTAGGATATGTGTTAGATTTATATATAGCATTGTTCTAATATAGGTATTCAACACAAAATCGAACTTCTTCTGAAATGACATGCCGATGTTTTTCCATATTTCGATTCTACGACTCAAATTATGCCAGACTGCCAAGTTTTGCAAAAATCGCAGGAGTAGTTAAAAAAAAAAAAAAAAAAAGCTCACAAAATTTTAACTCCTTAATGTTAATTGAATTTGTTATATATTTATGTATTTCTTTTTTTTAATAAACTTATTCGATTCCCCCTTTCACATTTCGAAACTCAGGTTCATTCCAAATAAAATTCTCCCATTTTTATGATTTAGTTTTAAAATTTGTATGTTTACATAATTTTTATAAATTTGTCGAAAGAAAATTTAAATTATAGCCTATAAAATTTTTGCCATCATCTTAAAGTAAATGTATTTCTAAGCATGCACGGAAAAAATTAGAGTATTTTACTCAAAATTTCAGAAGATATACGTGAATTTATATTTTTGCACGTTTTGAAATTTGGCGTGTTTTTCTATAAGCGATAATAGCAAAAATGTGGTTTACGCGCTCTGTTAAAAATATTTAAAAGCATGAACGGTGACCCTTTTTTGTAAAAAAGGGAATTGAAAATAGGCTGCTATTAATTAAGAAGTTCGCTAAGTGAATTATTCTTGGCTCAGAAAAATCCAATATAAAGTTTTAAATTTCTGTATACCTTGCTCACCAAAAGTTACAAAACTTAATATCTAGGCATAATTTGAGTCGTAGAATTGAAATATGGAAAAATAAATTTGCATGTTATTTTAGAAAAGCCCAAATTTGTGTCAATATACCTATGTTAAGACAATGCCATATGTAAATCTATTATATATCCTATCGAGACTTGAAAAATGCAATTAGAATTTTGTCAATCGGCCCAGTAGAACGGGAGATGTAGAACTGCTCCCCTTTTCTTTCGCAGTGTATATTGTTGCTGTCTATGTAATCTACCTTTATTCGTTGTATATTACCTTTTAACGTAGATGTCGTTGCTGTTACAACACAGGTATACATCCATGATTATGAAAGCAATACTGTGACTTGTTTGTATGTGAGTTATCAAAGTAGCGCTATTCTTAAATATGCCTTAAAATTGTAAATAAAATACATATTTAGAGTAAACCGCACGATAAAAATATCGGATTTCAGAAATCAGATGCAAAAACATTTATAAGTCAACAATAAATATGTGCTTTCATTAGTCATACTTATGAGATGTTTTACTCTTTACCATTAGCTTTCAGTATATTGCACATCAGTTGCATTTTAGATTTGATTACTAGATACTCCACTGATTGCTTAAGTTACAGCCCAATATAATACATAGCTAAAACTTTGAGAATTAATTTAATTAACGTATTTATGTTTAGTATTATTTATAAATGACAATATAAGTGAATGTAATGTTACACCTAATGTTATTCCGCGTTCTGCTTACCGAGCATGGAATTTTCCAGAATACATAGTTCACAACGTTTTAGGACTAATTTCGTATAAAATCACAAGTTGAAAGTAACAATATTTTTACTTCTTGCTATTCATTGTATAATTATTGTGGATTGTTTGTATCGTTGATACATAATACATTTTAAAGGAATTTTAGGCGGTCAATTTGAGATGGAAAATCACGGTTTTCTTGTGTTGTGTGTTGTGACTTACCTCCCTTGTCTGTCAGTAACATCAGAACAAGCCTATAAGCAACAACAAGAAATTCATAGTGACAAGGAACGCCTGTCGTTGGCAAGAATCCTGACCACCATACAGGTGACACTATAAGACTTTGCTCATTTCCTCTCCTATTTTGATGGGGAACACCCGGAAAGTCAGGTCCGAATGCTTCCCATTACTCTTCCTCTACCATCAACCTCTCGAAAGGACTTTCACTCGACATATATCTAGAGTGCCCCCATGCTGCAAAGGCACTATACACTTACCCAAACATTCAGGTCTTCTCTGAGTCCGGGCGGTTTAGTGGTAACATTTACAAGTTGTCAAAATTTTATTGCTATACGTTCGTGTAATGCAGCCATAAATTCCATTTGTTTCCGGAGAAACTGGTTTTCAATAGTTCATTATCCAGCTAGTGAGAACTCAATTTTGTATAGTATTATTCAATGTAACACACATACAAAGTTAAAATTAAGAATTAATGTAAATTTCTGCATCAAATTCTCACTTCAGATTCTGGGATGAACAGCAAGGTTACTAGCGGAATAAACCTTTCATAAGGATGTAGAATCATTAGGTTACTTCGGAAGCAAGCCTGGTGAAAAATGTGCAACGCCTTCACGGGAATCGAACCACGGACCTCTCTGTTACGCGTCGGGCGTGCTGACCACTACACCACGAAGGCATCCGAAAAAGGTGGGAGAAATACCTTATAAGGTTTAAGCCCAGTTCTAATCCAGAAGAATTTCCCATGCTTTTAAAAATATTTTAAATTTCAATAAAATATTTTCCATTGACCGCATTCAGTTAAATCTCAACTGCTTATTTGAATGGGGTTTAAGATTTTCCATTCATTCTTATCACAGAAAACGTTCAACATATATTCTAACTAAATGCTTATAAACTTCCTGCAAAATGTGCAATTTCTTTCTCAAAGGGTCCATTCAAACACAACTCAACTTCCAGTTTTGAAAGGATTTCGTGAAATTTTCAATCTTCCTAAATCTCTGTGTCCGTTTCCGCATTGCGATTCCTCTCGTTTCCAATACATTTTAATATCTTTACTAGAAATTTATCATAGGCGCTGTTGAGTTTATCATCGTTCTCTTTTCGTAACTCATAGGATATTAATCCTGTTTTAAATATTTTCCTGAAAGGTTGCCTGGTAAAATGCACAAAAGATTATTCTATCATAGTGAAATTTACAGAAATACCTTCTTGCCTTTCTAACTAGCAATGAAAGGCAAGTAATTTGAACTCTATCAAGGTTACAACTGATGTTTCCTGGCTTCAAGAAACTAAAATGTCTTCACAATGTTATTCAAAATTATTCTTTTCCACGTAGATTTGAACAGGCTCCCACACCTCTCCACAGCCATCCTTTCTATGGCGAAATATGCAAAAAATTATCTCATTGCGTTTTCTTCGAAGCAGAAGAAAACCTTAATGTTATCCGTAGTCTCATTATAGAGCAGAAACAGTAGAAACCTACGCTTCTCGAATTTATCATTCCGCTCTTTGTTCTGTGTTTCTTAGGCCCAGGAAGGCTGTTTTCGAGTCAGTTACCATAGAGAGACTCACTGAGCTTATGCCTAATAACGAAGAACAATTATCGTGATCCTGAAGGTATCGAAAATTTTGATTTCTTGTATGTAACATCCCGATAATTACCAAAATATTGCGATACCTGGTAGGCTAACTTTAATGCAGCCTCATCGAATGAGAAATATGTTTTTATTTCCAATTCTAATGGTTTCTACTTTGTTTTCCAATAAACACGAAATGATTTTTCTATTCGTTGATGAATCTCTAATCCTGACAGTAGAAAATTTTCCAAATGCTCATCTAGTTTCAACAGCGAAATAAATATATTTTTTCCTAGCTTCCTTCCATGTTAGACAATTTTTGTCTGGTGGCTTATTTTAAATATAGTAGTCTCTGTGTGTGTTCATTTTTGAAACTATCAGCAAAGATGGTCTGGGTTTCATGATGTAAGCTACGTTATGTGTAACAGGTAAACGAAGTTACTTATATTTTTCCATTTGCGCTCTTTTCATAAGCTATTATAAAGCGAAGAGTTAAGTATTAATACTAAATCCCGCTGTAGTAAATTTTGGAATTAGCGTCCCGAATACGTTGCGGGTATGATACTATCTTTAAACTTCTCTCTTCTGATCCTCTTACAACTCAAGATGAATTTTGCTTGATGTAACGAATTGCGGCTTGTGCATGTCCTATCTTGTTCATGTGCTAGAAGTAGAGGACATTATAAGTACTTTTTATGCAGCAAATATGTATTTGTGGCAAAGAAGTTATCGGCATGAAGGTATATTACCAAACCAAAGATAACGAGTGAGAACAAGAAATGTTTCCCATTCATTTTGTCTGATGACATCAAACGGTATCTAAACGCAGACCTCTGCTCTAACAAGTCATCAGATTAGACTAATGGCGCATAGTAATCTTTATCCAACTAAGAACTAACTTGCATGTCCCATACTATGCTCAAGAGATCCAGTTCTGTCTACACAAGCCATATGAAAGGCTTGCACAATACTACGCACAATGCAGGTGAAGAATGAGGGATGTTCCTTTGATCCAAAGTCATAACTTTCAAAGCTAGATTATCA
The DNA here is from genome assembly GCA_000611955.2 of Stegodyphus mimosarum. Classification (NCBI taxonomy): domain Eukaryota; kingdom Metazoa; phylum Arthropoda; class Arachnida; order Araneae; family Eresidae; genus Stegodyphus; species Stegodyphus mimosarum. The sequence goes on from KK116143.1 coordinate 68,460, forward strand.
TGATATACATCCAGACATCGTCTAGAATAAAGCAATCTGTCTATCTAGAATAAAGCATCGTACTCTTCAGCGATAAGTCCCGTTTCGGTCTCGGAAGTTACAATGATTGAAAAGTAGTCTGGAAAGGAGATTGTAAATGCCATGAATAGGCTTTCTCAAGAGTACATAATACAACCCTGCTCCTGAAATATTAGAGAGATAACATAAAAATAATATACAATTTCCTCTGACCAGGATCGTTCATTGATAATTTAAAGCTACGTTGCTTTGCTCGGGACACCATTGCTATTACATTCTTACAAGGTGTCTTAGCAGCAGTTTTACAAGACAACTCTACGCCCCGTGTTGTTAGTATTACTTTAAATACAATAACGTGCTACCGCATTCTATAAAGTCTCCAGACTTATGTTTGTTGAACAGACATCAGAAAAACATAAAGATTGACATAAGTACATATATTTTTTTTTCATTCCGCAAAACAAAACAAAACAAAATCAGCATTACTTTTTCCAAATGCATTGCAAACGAACTGAAACTGAACATTGTAAGCTCTTTAGTTGCTGGTAAGTAGTTCAAAGACATGAAAAGTATTATTTTTTATTTTAAATTGCAATATGATATTTGATTTATGTATTAGTACATAAGAAAAACGGTTTAACACAAAAGATTCTTTTATTAGGCATAAAACCACTGTCTCGAGAACTTGAAAAAATAATTATTTTTTAAAGAATTCAAGGATACTGTATTTGGTCTGATAAGATGCTTGTTTACTGTAAATGAAAAAATTCAATTATGCTTCGATATAACGATTTCCAAATATTTCAAAATATTCTACCGCAAAAGACAAAGTGAGATTGGATTACAAGTATTATACACATCACGTTCCTGCGCTACTGTTTTTCTTTCCTTGTACCTGATTATTAAGTATTCATCGCAGACGAACATATCGAATACGAAAATGTCCCTCTACTACAGGGATCAAGTTCTTGGCTAGTATATTTATATCTCGATCTTTAAAAATTCATCCTTGTTACGGGTACATAACGAAAATGAATGTAATGAAAACTGACGATCTCTCCACCTCTTCATGTTTGCAAGAGCCTGTGCTCTTGTATTTTTCTTCCCCTTCTCAATTTTTCATCCTATTCGCTTTTATTCAGACTTACTGAACAATTTCACTAACGTATCTCGTTGCCAGTTTTGAGAATTACAACGTCGATTTAAAATAACAAATTTATTCCTCACGTTACAATAACATATTATTTATCAGCATAAAACTTAGAGATCATTAGGCATTAAACTAAATTTTTAACAATACTATTAACTTTTATATTATTATTAGCAGTAAAATACGTTTCTAAAGTCATACATTGTTTCTATAAAGCTGTATCTATAAATCTCTACCAGCTTATATCTTTAGCCAGTGCAAAGAATTTTCAGAAATACTGAGGACAATATGCAATGCTGATATACGAAGATGTGTACCATAAAGAACATAACAGCCGAATATATATGTTGATGCATAAAATGAAGTATATAATAGCTATATATATATATATAGGCAGACCCATTTAAAGCAGGTGATTCACACAACAGTTGCATTATCGAAGTAAACACAGAGATTTGTAGTACAGAAGAATGATACTACAACAAAATAATGAAAGTCATGTAGAATAGTAAATGTAGTCATACAGAATAAGCTAAATTTTATAAATGCTACGTGCACAGTAACATAAAAATATACAATGATATAACAATTCAGAAGGAACAATCAGTCAGTAGTATATTATACATTCTTTGATGCTAGCATAATAAACAAAGGGTGTTTATACAATTTTAGAACGACTTTGATGCAGAATCTAAAACAAAAAATTAAATAAGACACCATATATAATTCGGATAATAGTTAATTATTTGAAACTAAAAACACCATCTGTTACACTTAAATTTACCCTTTTTTCAAAACACCTTATGTAAACTAGCTGTGAATTGAAAAACACGAATTTGTAATTTCCGAAGAAACATATTCCTATTCTGTAGTACAAAAACGTTGTAAAATACATAGTATTACATGTTCTAAGTGTAAAATAAGCAACGTTACTACTTGAAAAGAAAAATTATTACTTATTTACAGAAAGAAGACTTCAAACGTATACCGAAAAAGGTACTTACTGCTACTAATGTTTCTAAAGATTAAATTGGTACCAAGATAAAAATAAGTTTAAAAGTTTCTAAAGTTGTTTCTAAAATTACGTTGGTAACAAGAAAAATCCTAGAAGCAGAAATTAATTGCTGGTTTTTTAAATGAAATAATAAATCAAAAACTACAACCTACAAAAGCTAAAAAATATAATGTCCAGCAGGTGTTTCCAAGCCGATGTAACCTAATGCAGAACAATTTGTAGAACACTGTATGAA
>KK116143.1:76004-103564 GCA_000611955.2 Stegodyphus mimosarum
ACACACATACGCTTAATTTTTCAGTCTGAACAACAGCTCACCTACACTCTGGGACAAACTGATATTTTCTAACTTCATGTTTGTTACCGATTTTCATGCGAAGATAAATATTTTAATAATTGGAATTAGAGTGCTCTAACTGTTCTTTTTGTTTGTGCCAGTATATGACTATATCAATTTCTTTATATAAAATAACAAATAATGCTTATTTAAATGAAATTTCCTCAGGAACTAAAATGGAATTTATTGATGCTGGTTCAGTAGTGTCATTTCAAGCACATTTACATTGATACTAATTTAATCTTTTGAAAACAAGACTATTTCGGGAAATTCTGATTTATTTAAAATTAAATTAATATATTAATTGGCGTTTTGAAGTTTCAATTTACAGAAGCTAAAATTAATTTTATTAATTTTACTGCATTATGCGTGTATAATCATTGGTAAATTGCAATAATCCTGCAGAAAAGCATGCCATAATGCTTTTTCTTTTATTGTTAAACACATATCATAAATAATGAAAGGAATAAGAAACCATACCAATGTTTTTCATATAAATTAATGTCTCTGAATTTTAGGATTTTATAATGATTTATAATTTGAAATTGCACATTTACATTCTTTAACCGAATTCAAAACTCTGGAATATTTTCAGCACAGTGCAAGTGTTTTAGCGAGATAATTCCGTCCAGATATTCATTGCTAGATGCCGAATACGTTTAGAAAAGAACATAATACAGCTGTATTATAATTAGATTATTTATTCAAGAAGTGAACCTTTACCTATTAAGTAAATAAGTAAGTAGTTGATCGCTTCTGAAATTGCTACAGATAGCGACTTAGTGCGGGATTGGTATGCATCTGGTATTCCACATCTAATATAATATTACATAGACTCAAACACTGCGCTATCATTCTGGTAAAACGAGTCTTTCAACATCATAAAGGACATTACTGGAAAGAAGTAGGGCGTGTCATGCGGCCAGTGCTAAATAATAGCCCTATGGCGTTAAGACAACAACAACAGCCCCCATCAATTAGAAGTACACTTGAGTGCAAAATTAACAAAATTTTCAAATTATGTCAGTTTCTAAGAAAAGTATTAAACCTGGTACAAATATGCACCTGAAGAATTAAACAACGATTCCGAGTTGTGTATGTAGCATACATGTGCATCTCTGCAGACCTGTGATTGTGGATGGGATATAGGAGCAAGAGGAATTTTTTGGGGATTTATGTGCTCATACTCGTTCATGACATTAGCCATGTTTTTACAAGACTTGGGGTAAATTTTAAAAGTTCTCAGGTACAAGGAGAGCCAGGGACATATGGATAGCGAATTGAAAAGGATAATTGCCAGGACTGCTACAGCTTTACAGCTCTCTCTTGAGCTGTATGCTGCGATTGGGACAGACGCTTCACGGTCTATTATTGCCCGAGGGCATCATAAAATAGGGCTGTATGTCAGAAGACCAGATATTTGCGTCCCGCTCACTGTAGCATACAAGAGAGCTTGTTTAGCGTGGGGCAGACAACATGTGGACTGGACCAGATGGACTGGACCAACCCTGGACCAGATTTCAGTGTGGAGTACTGGCCTTATTACACATGAGTTAAGATTCAGCCCCTGGACACTGAAACTTGGCGTAGTTGTGAGCCTTGAACAACAGAGAGAGCTCTTAACACGATACCTCTCTTCCCTTATCGGGGAAAAGTTTCAGTACGGTAGTGGAACTGTAATGGCTTGACCAGGCATTATAGTGGACGGCTGCACACACCTGTATGTGTCTGAGAAAAGCTCTCTGATTGCTATGAGGTATACAGAGGAGATCTTGGTGCCCTATGTTTGAGTTTCCAGGGAAGCAGTTTGTCTTGGGTTCTTGTTAATAGATGACAAGTATCGTCTCCTTAGGGCTCTATATGGTCGACGATTACTTGAAAAGTGAGTATTTTCCTCCACGTGGACTGGCCAGCCAGACCTATCAACTTTAACCCCATACAGAATGTCTGAAATTCTCTTGAGAGGGTAATTTTATTTCGCCATCTCCTACCGAGAACCATACCGGAGTTTAAAACTGCTTGCTGCAAGAGTAGTACTGGTTGCCACAGACAGTTTTCAACTGCCTCTGGTCAAGTATGCCCTTATGCTGTGCGACTTGTCTGGTTGTGAGAGGAACTACATCTCATATTAGATTCATTTTCAGTTCGATATTACAACACGAATTTTGGGCATCATTGCACTATGAGTTTTACTGCTTACTGCGCACACAAAATGATTTTTGATTGGCATAACTCTTACTCTGCTATAAATGTGTACTCACATCAAATTTCATTAAAAGCTGATTTCATTTTCTAGGTAAGGTGTTGTGAAAGAACCAAGCATTATTTCCTGAATGACATTCATATATTACGGACATTGTTATTGAGCACATAACACGAAGGCAATAGACAACTAGATTATGTTCTTTCAATGTCAAACCTTCCTGCTTCCGACGTTCAAGACAATGACGTATCTCATCTGCATGCGAAGCCTTAAGTCAAGGACATTAAAACACGGGCTGACTTTGATTGAGAAGAGCAAAACTTGTAGTGCAGTAACGTTGAATAACATTATAACAGAAGATCGGTATTTAACTGCAAGAAATGCTTCTTATTGTTAAAAAATTATAATTCTAAATATCCCGTTCTCTATACATCAAATATTTCTCTATCGTTTTCAGCGAGTTTATGTATGGCACGAGTTGATTAACAGGCATGCTTACTTTTGAAACAAATTGGAATTAGGTATGTCCAGCAAAATAGGGGGCTACTACACAACCATTAAATCCTATTTAATGTTAACTGACAGCGCAAACTAAAAGAACGATTATTACATGATGTTTATCTGATGTAACATTAAGAGCACATTCATATCCGTACTTGTATACTGGCTCTACATACGATTCTCGACCCTCCACATAGGAAGAAGAAATAGTCTCCGTAAATTTTGGATGAAGATTATCACGTGTGTTAGATAAGCACTTCTGCTGCCAAGAAACTCCTAATGACTCTAAGCGTGGCGTCCGAACTAAAAGGTAGTCGATGATGATTCTCCACCACCAGGATTTGGCAGTTGGGTCCCCTAATCCCCAGTCACCCTTTAAAAGGGGGTATGTAAGGTATTTCTTCCGCTTTCTTAGCATGCCTTCGTGGTATAGTAGTCAGCACGTTCGACGCGTAACCGAGAGGTCTGTGGTTCGATTCCCGGCGAAGGCAGTGCTCATTTTTCATCTCTCCTGCTTCTAAATAAGCCAATGACTCTACAAGAGTTTCAGCAGTGAAATTCTGACCTCATAACGTATTGGAAGCATTATGATGCTCTTGTTTCTTCATTCTAACAGGCAATGCATTTTTTAACTCAAAAACATTTTTTTCCTTCAAACGTCGAAAAACAAAACTCGCTTGGCGAGTCTAAGTGCTGTGCATGGTTTGAACAAGTTAGAATCAATTTCTCCGAATTTTCTAACACTTTTATATTAGTCAAAGATGTCTCCCTCAAGGTTTCGCATTCGTTATGTATATTTTTCCTTTTTAATTATCATTCCTCTTTATTTAAAGCAGAAGTTAATCGAAAATGCTCTTTTTTTATCTTCTCTCTCATGTGCGCTAGCGATGGCATTTTTCAAGCTGCAGGTAACAGCCAGTCACTATTTATAAAGTTTTAAAATGGCGTTTACTCTACAATTAGAAAATGCGAGTATTGTTATTCGAAATTTGTTTTTTACAATATAAGGGGATTGGGTAATATTTATTTACATAACTGTTGGGCAAATAGCTTTTAATCCCAACACCTTCAATTTAATTTTGATTCCTTAAACTGTGAGATCGCTAAGGAAATCTACAAAACAGTGGTTACTTTATAACATTCTGTAACTACAAAGGATAGAAAACCACACATAAGCTTTGTAAAATGTTTTTTAAACATGCACAAAAGATTTATATTTGAAACTTTTGTTTGAGTATTATTTATTATTTCATGCTCTGCCATTAGGCACCATACGGAAAGGGAGAGATGGATGTCCCGTGGAGGACTTTTTAAGAGAAACTGGCTCGCATCCATGTTAAACATGGGAGGAAATCACGTACAAACCCATTCAGCCAGCCCGTTCGCTTAGACTTGAAATCCGCAGCGAAATGTGAGCTTTCAGCGGCTTTTACCGCTGGGCCGCTGGTAGGCTTTATTTGAACATTAAGAGTATATTTCTAAACATGTGTTTTTAGAAAAGAAAGTGTCGAAAATTTAAATATTTTTCGATGGATTCCTTAAAAAAAGGCATTTAGAGAACAAGCTTCGGAAAACACGAAAATACATTTTCCGCTTTTACGTTGTTCTATAAAGTTAATAAAACAAACTTCGAATATCAGTTTCCTACATATTTATAAGCGTTTGAATTGTGTTTATATGCCTATAAGTTTTTATAGGTGTTTATATGTCCTTTATGATGCAATAATGATAAAACATAAAATACAGGCAGAAATTTAGAAATTGAACAATAACAATTGAAGCACATTCTTTCATAAAAAGTAGTATTTGAAAGTCAGATATCAATTTCTTAACATAAAATAAGTTAGTATAATTTTCTTTCTACCCCATAAATATATATTTGATACACCCATCTGCCATTTTGTTTAATCTTTAAGCATTTATATTTGTAAACATAAAAACTTCAGTTTCCTGAAGCGTTTTATCAAAATAAACCCAGACCAGTACCGAGTACATAATGGTGAAAATATTAAGTAGAAAAAGAGAGTTATAAAAATCGTGAAGCTTAATTTAGGTGAAGCTGTCGGCGGAAGCTAACAGGATATGCAGCGTGAGCAGAGCGTCACAACTTTTTAGATTGCAGGAATTACGTTGGGACTCATTTCCACACTCGCGCCTCGGTGAAACTCTCCTGCCATACAACGTTTTATGGGCCATCCACTGCCTCGGTTCATTTGAGCTGAGGCGTTTTTTTCTTCGAGAATGACGGTTCCATCTGAAATAGCGCAACACAAACTTCCTCTGTCTTTTAGGATAGACGTGATACAGTATTTTTGGTTACGATCTATCTCTGCATTAACTCCACCATTTACTTACCAACTCCGATGGTCTGATGGATGCTGATCACAACAAAATGCAGGAATTAATAGCCGTGAATCTTGGTTTTGTTGTACATAAATTTCGTCATAATGGACGCCAGTTTTTGCAGCATGAGAAATTAGGTGGGTATCAGTTTGGTGGGAGTAAATGTTTTTGAGACTATTACAAAACTTAAAATTTTGAATTAAGTTTAAAAACTGTTAATTGAGACCATTTGCTTTGCAAAAATGTATAAAAAAACTACAAAATATCACGGAATAATATATATATATATATATACATACTAATTTTAAATTTATCGCAGGCGCGTCGGGTAAAGAACGGATAAAAATTGAGACTAACTGTTTTAAGTTGATTCTTATTTTTCTGTTAATGTACTTATGTTTCAGTCTCAATTTCTGTCGTATGACGAAAGGCGTAGTTGTATTTAGCTGGATTCAAATTTTTTTTTCCCTTGATAAGTCCGTGATAAACCTCGAGTTGGGCTAAATTGCCATTTACTGCCATTCTTTGTAATTTTAGCTTGTGCTTTAAAAATGCTATTAATTTTTACGTATTTTTAATTTTTTTTAAACATTGAGTTTTTTTTCGTTTGTAATATTTATTTTTTTGCAGTTAATTTTACTATTTTAGTATTTGATTATTTGTTCAAAATACATTCTTACACTCTGGAACTACAGTATCAAATTTACTTTTAGGCGATACTTTTTAAAATTTTACTCCTTTTCCTACGCAAAATTCTTGACCAAATAGGTCTCTCTTGTTCTAGAACTAATTTCTAAAATTATATATGTGTATATGTATGTATATATATATATATATGTGTGTGTGTGGGAAATATACTCATTGACGACTGACACTAAGTCATCCAACATATCCGACACTGTGCAGCGCAGCTGGCACAGCAGTGGACGTGCGTAGACGAGTAGGGAACAGACGGGTTCCTTCGAGGCTTTGGTTCCAGGTCCGAGCTGATGGCACTCGACAATAGCTAGTCTTGGAGGAGAATAGACGCATTCTCTCGTGGCATGAGCTTATGCACCTGTTGGATGAATACCGCAATGGTTGGAATTTCGAAGACTGGTAGAGACTGATAGTGCGCGAGAATTACTCATTATTATGTGAACTATTGATTTCTAAATCTTTGTGGGGACATCATACCGTTTATCTCAATTTCTTCTGTTACCAGTCCATCGTAGTAAATTCTTAAACAAATTAGAGTAGTTTCTACTTATCTCGTGCCCCATGTGACTCTACAAAATGACTAAGTTGAATCGGGAAGACAATTTATCTCATCCTTCCAATATATCTGGAAGGAAAAAGTATTAGTTCTCTATACACATATCCTCTATACATACTTCAACAACGTTAGCCACCGTTTTTTAACCATTACCGTCTTTTAAATATAACGTTGAATATTTTATTCTTTCGATAACAAACAGCTCTTCGAACCTATGCTCATAGTTGACCACTTTATTTTCTGGCACAGATGATAAGGAATGTTTAACTTTCAGTACATGTTAACCTACAGAATATTCCTTCTGCAGTCTATTCTTGTCGTAATACAACTTTTGCCTCTGACTAGCTAAATCCGAGTTTCTTATAGCCTCATCTATTATTTTCTGATTGTATTTTAACTTAAATATTCCTTGCCTCTGTTGCACAAAAAAGAGTTTATTTAAAGGAGTTAAAATTTTCCTCCCTAAAAAGAGTTCTACTGGTGTCTTTTGCGCAACATCATGCTTCGGCTGCAAAGGCTAATTCATTGGCACAGTTATCCCAACTTTCATGATAATTCTTAGCGTGTCCACGAATAATTTCAACAATATTTTTGTTTACGCGTTTCGCTGTATTCGATTGCGCCTTTTATGGTACCATTTTCAGTTAGCTTATGCCATGTCCTGTGCAAAGATTTTCAAATACCTGACTCACAAAGTGTTTACCTTTATCGGATATTACTTTTAATGGGGCTTCGTACTTCAAGATATATTTATTTAAAAAAATCTGACACTATTTTTGTTGATGCTCGTTTAAGGGAAATTACTTCCAACCATTTTGAAAAATTATTAACGATAGTTAAGAGATATCTATTCTTACTTAGCCTTGTTCTGGGGTAAGGTCCGAGCAAATCGATGCCCACTAATTCATTGGGTTTCGCCAATGAATATAAAAATGTTTGAATATGACATAAAGTGGTCTTTATGTTATGTAAGTACCAGGCCGGGTTATAATTAATATCGTTAATTAATTGACACATATGACATGACCTGACATACGCCGTCACAACTCTCTGTAACAGAGGAAAATAAACCGCTTGGCGGTTTAACTCTTTGCAATGTTCTCTTTGTACCGAGGTGGCCCGATATAGGTCTATCATGCAGCTCTTCTAAAATATTTAATCGTAGATTCGCTGGGATCACTGGCCTATACTCTCGATTCTCGTTAGTTATTTTTGTGTAAAATAGCAATTTATCAATGGTTTCATAGTGGTCTGCTCTATTTCTGATTGCCGTAATGACACGCTCTCGAAATGCACGGGGTCTTCAAGATATGGGCATATGTCTTTTAATTCAGGGTCCGTCTTCAATTTTGCAATACTTGTTTCAGGGGATCAAATATTTTTGACGTTAGCTTAAGCCGCGTAAAAGGCATTTTCATAATGGCATACACGCCTGACTTTGTTATTAAGGCCGTTTCCAGATTTTCGGGTTTTACTCCTTGCTGAAAATATCCTGACGTCAGGTCAAGCGTTGTCATGTAATTAGTAGACCGTAATTTTTTGGATTCCCTTTTAGGATTATCTGCAAGGTTATGTAGGATACTTCGTTATACTGTTTAATTTACAGCAGTCCACTGCAAATATCCATGTATTCGAATCTCATAGTGAGAGGCCGTTCTTCTTCCTGCATAAAACTGCGTAAAAGGGGCTACTACTCGGGACAATTATCTTGTTGTCCAGCATCTCTTTAACATGCTGTTCTAAAATGTTCTCGTTAACCTGATCGTATCTGTACGGTTTAGGCCGAACGTGAGGGAGCATTTCCTACATTGATTTCATGAGAAACTACCTGAAAGTAGCCTGGTTTGGAATCAAACAATTTATTAAAATTTCTAACGCTTAAATTTTTCAAAGCTTTATTTTTCTTTTTATCCTCTTCCTGGAGGTGATTCAGCACTACGTCTGGAGTTGCTCCCCCTTCTTCTTCCAAAGCGTCCATTTGTACCTGTAAAGAAGAATTTTTAAAATTTAGGGTCGCGCTGGCTACATGTAAAAGTCGACCCCCAAAATATTTTCCTACAAGAACGTTGATCTTCTAGGTTTCGTTTCTAATCTGCAGGAGCAGCCCTATTTTTCCAATTCACACTGTTTACCTTGGGGGGGGGCAATTACTTTCTGCCCCGTGGTTTTAAACAGTCTGAACCGGCGAAACTTCTTTTTGAAAATGTGTTGCGACAAAAAGCTGCACTTCGCCCCATGTCAAGTAAGGCCGTGGTAGGCAAATTGTTTAACATAATATGATATTCGGGCAAGGACAAATTGTGTACCACTACGGTCTTTAACTTAATTTTCGAGGGCTTTCTTCACAGGGATGACCGTAATTCTTCTCGGCCGCCCTAATTAATTTAAATCATTTTGCTTATCAGCCCCTTGCTTCTGCTGCTTCTTTTGGCGATGGCCAAATGACTTCGTTTTACTGGTATTCTTGCTACCGCTTTTTTCGGTCTTTTGCAATTGGCGATGAGGATACTGCTTACTTTGAGGTCTCTGTTGAAAATAAAACCTCGAATACCGGCTCTGTCAAAAATTTGCCGAACGCGCGTTTTCAGTTATTCGTCTACTTTGGAATTTCACGGCTAACTGAAATATATTCTTAGTGTCTGTGGACTTCTCGCCTCCATTTAATTCTGTATTGGAGGAAGCAGCCGAGACAAAATAACTTTGATCAACTCACTATCGGGCCTCTTTCTGTACAGTAGGATGAATACATGGATTTTTATCAGGTATTTATTCTACTGTATGGAAAGAGGCGGTTACTATTCGGAATAATTTGACAAGATTAAGTCAGTCGGTTCTTCCACATTAGACTGGTTATTACTGAAGAGTTCTGCCTTCAATTTCTCTCGGTCATTGACTACAGGAAACGACTTTAGTAGCGTGGTTTTAAAATTTTCCCAGTTGTATGTTTCGGAGCCTGGATGACAAAGCAGAAATTTGCCGATACCCTTGAAACAACTAAGGGCTTGGCTTTTTAAGTTAGCCATTGCGATAGTAATCTTCTGAAACTGATTTACCTGATGTAGAGTAAGATGGAATTCTAATTGTTCCAGGAAAGTCATAACTGAAACTTTGTTTCGAACGTTGCAGCTGGCTTCATAGCTGCCCGTATGTTTCTACTATAAAACCAAATCCCTCCATCGACTTTGCTGGTGCCTCAGGGATTTGAGAGGTAGGAGAGGTCAGTATAAATTTTCCGCTTTATAACGCCATAGTCCGTTAAACATTCGGGCGACAAATCACTATGTAAGGTTTTAGTTAAATTAACATGCACAGAACACTTAGTCCTAACAACTATTTTTCACTAAAGTAACTGTCCTCACATTTTTTGGGCTAAAGTACATGTCGGGGAACCTAGAAAACTATTAAACGACTTATCGCTGAGTTCAAACAGATAAAGTCGTAGACCTAACTAAGAGACTTAGCCGAAGCTAACACAATTATCTAACGTAGCTGGCCATTAATTTACACTAGCCGACGAATATCAAAAGCACGTAGTATATGGCCGAACGTAACAGCTTCAAACGAGATTTAGCCCGAAGGCAAACACGCGCTACTCAGGATTCCTAGCTTTCGCTCACGAATTAAGTTGAAGATTTCTTAAATACTACTTCTAATCATTTGCATTCAACGCGATTCTAAAAACACATTCTGGTAAAGAGTTGTAAGTGGAAACAAGATCTGACAGAAAATGACTTTAAAATTAAAATAACTGTTATAAAATTTAAATATGCCTTACAAACTAAATAGCAATAAACCTATTAAGGAAAGCTTTTAAACTGCATTATAAAAGCGAGTGTTATATTCATTACAGTATGTCTAATGATCATTGGCCTTTAGCAACGAAATTTTCTTTAAGGATATTCTACATAATTTTGGTTAATTTAATGTGCAACTGGCAGTAAAAATTATTTACCAGAAATCACCTAAGAGATTATAAAAATCAATTTAGGGTTGCCAAAACTTGGCAATGAAATGCAGCGTTTCCTGATTTGGAGGGAAATCGACCATTTGGCTATGTGTCATAGATTATTCTACAACGAATTTTTACCGGTTTCCCCAAAAATGTTCTCTAAGGCAGGTCAAAACTAAATAAACCCTGTCCGTAAGCTCAAAGCCAATGAGATTGCCGCATTCAACCACGGGACCTCTCATCTGAAATATGGCTGCGTTTCGCTACTGATATCCTGTTTAAACATATATACGCATCTAATTCATATTTAATCATTAAATTTTTACCGTATTCACTGATTTTATGAAAACTGTATTATGTAATCTTCATCTCACAACAGCTCACAGCTGTAGTGACAATGTAATCAACCTCTTCTTCATCTCATAATCCTGTCCACTGGACTTACTCAATCATGTTTTTAAATTTCAGAAGAATTCTAGGTTATGACAACTATCAAAAAGTCTATAATCCAAGCAGGCTACTACCAGTATATAGAGGAAAATTCAATAGGAGTAAAAATTTTATCCTGAATAATATCTTGAGTGTGTTGAATTCAGGAGTAGTGCCTTGTTTGAGTTCAGAGATTAGCTTGAGATCATTCCACCATGTTGGGAATTGTTATTTAGTGCTTTGCCGTCTGTTAGTCTGATAGCCTAAAGGCTGTATTGCTAATTGTTTTAGCCTGTTTGTCGTAGTTTTACGACGTCTGCAAGGCATCTTCTTGGGAAATGTATTGCGTAATACTGACGGATAAATTGTGTTTTGATTCTTCATCAAATGTCGTCAATAACTTCCAATTCACGAAACCATAGAACGCAACAATAAATATCATGGGGATGTTCATCAAAGGTTTATGAATGCACGCAGAACTTAGTCAACTCAGATAACTGGAAAATTTTCAACGACTAATTAAAAAACTAACGTTAAAAGCAGTTTTATTCTGTAATGAGAATAAATATGCGCATAATCCTGCAACTTACGCTGTACACGATTGATGATATCTTATCTTAACGATAAACATGACAGAAACTAGAAACAATTTCTGAAATCTTAATTTTAATGATAGCTTTTACAAAAGAGAAAACTATTCCGACTGCATTACGAAACATTCGAAAGAAGGTTTAGAAAGTTGAAGAATCTGGAAAATATTAGGCTTATTCTTACGTAAAAGTGGTTGAACTGCCTTTGTCTTGTCAAGCAATGATCTGCTAAATCTCACTGAAATTGCATATCCTTTACTTTTGAGATTCTCCATGAAATATTAGGATTTCTTTTAGATGAGCATAACGTTCATAATGGTGTTTACCACGTGCAGAGGATATGCAATGGGAAGAGGGTAAACTAAATATATTGCGTGACCACTGTTGGCGTCTTATGTGAAAGACCCTAATTGCTACATACAAAATAAAATAAAGGGTACCTATTTTGTAATTCAAAATACGTAGAAAGAAGATAATTAATGTCACATATACTTCAATTGATTTTTGGGATTAAAGCTCGATGAACAAGCACTTTTTTATGAAAGTTCCTACTCCTTATAGTTTCGAATTTCCTTAAAATTGTGAAGGGTAAAGGATTCAACAATGCTAACTCTATAAGAAACACCTAAGGAAACCAGAGAAAGATAAAAGGAAAGATTAGAAATGCAGAATGCAGTTACGTAATCCTTAGAATAGAAAATAAAGAACTGTTTATGTCAAAAAATTTACATTTATATACAATATGATATAAATTGTTCAGGCAACAATAGATGTTTTTCGTAAATTTTAAGAATTCAGAAATATATTAAATTGATAAAATTTAGCGTTTCTAAGTCTTCCGAAATAAATCCTAACAAATTAACCTATTTTGTAATCAAATATTTCAAGCTGAGTTTTCGTGTAACAAATACTGTATATAAATTAACATTCATTTGCAATTAAAATTATTAAAGCATATTCTAGTGTGGCCTTATCTTAGCTGAGATTAACTAACCAAACTGATTTTAATTTTCATATTTCTAAGTGCTCCATTTGGTCAGGGGTTCTATTAGCTCTTTTCCACTGATTATGTAGGTTTCAGTGATAAGCACTTTAGAATAAAGTTAGAGGAATTGCTTGTTATCATTTGAGATTTGGGATTAACTTTGACTATTTGCCAATCCATCCTGTCACTGTATAAATAGCCACTGCGTGGCGCACGACTAAAAGCTCAAGCCATAATTGATTAGTAAGATTTCGTAGCTGTTAACTGTTGATCCATAATTGTAGATACTCTTAGACGTATGTAGCGTTTCAAATTTCAAAGACTGTGGAAGTATTAATTTGTTTCAACTCTGCTTCAAGCGCTAGGAATTTTATTTTGTAGCGTATTTTTTTAAAACTCTCATATGTAATGAAGTAAAATAAATTTAAGTGAATAGTTATGCCAGTGTGTTTTCGGTTGTTAAGTTAATAGAGATTACTCACTAAATTGGCTTCCATGTAAAACGTTGTAGAGATATTAGATTATTTCAAAGCAGGAGATATGGAAAATGAGCAATACCCTCCCCGGAATTCCAACCACAGACCTCTCGAATACGCGCCGAGTGTGCTGCCGCCATGCCGCCTTTTAAAAGACGACTGAAGATTAGGGGCTCAGTCGCCAAATAGTGGTGTAGGGGAATCATCATATGCCACCTTTTAGTTCGGGAGCCACTGTAGAGTCATTAGGTAATTTTTTAAAACAGGAGATGTGACAAATGGGCAATGCCATCGTCGGGACTTGAACCACGAACCTCTCGAATACGCGCTGAAAGTGCTGACCACTACTACACCACGAAGGTAAGCTATGAAGGCGAGAGAAATATCTTATAACCCGAAGAATAAGAGTTTTACTTCAACTTATTAAGAATTATACCTAGCCTGCTATAGTTACTATAATTTAAAATTTTGAAAACGCGTTCACAGATTCATGTGCAACATTCAAAGAACATTAATATTTACACGTGGATTTGCATAATAAATATATGCAAATTGTGATCAAACTTTTAAATATGTATCATTCTTTTCATTCTACATCAATGCTTGATGGCTAGATAGGATAGTTCATTACCAGGTAAACCTAAATTTTAAAATCCGAGTTTTATTTAGTCATTGAGAAAAAGCATAATTACGCATGTACAAAGAATTAATATTTTGTTACACATCTGCAGCTAAAAACATCAATCTGGTTTTGACAGAAAATATATAGAAAATACGAAAACTAAGCTATCATTCGCAACAGAAGAACACGCGTAACTACAAGACACATACTCCTTTCAGCCTGTGCTAGCTTAATGACCAATAATGCATTTACAATTAGGATGTTGAATGAAAGCATCTAGAGAAAAAAAAAGCAATAGTACGAGTAAGATTACTAGAAAAAATACTTGTTGTTAATATATAAGTAAGGCCACAGCGCCAATGTTTTTGCAGCGTCAAAGAAGACGGTATCTGTGAGCAGTTTACAGTTGAAGCATTAAGCAATAGTGATGGCAATGTACCTAAATCAAAATTGCTCATTGAATATATTTAGTCGTGCACTCGAGCTTGAGCAAGAGCACCTCAGCAACTTTCGAGCACTTTGAAGCTCAAATTTTAAATATAACGAACTTCAGATTAACTAACACCGGGGTTTAAATGCAGTGTGTTATCGTTACTTTAAATAAAGTACTGTTAAATTCCACCTTCCAATCTGGGTCAGTCGGCAAAGGGTAAGATATTCTTTCAAAGGGATAATCTTTCAAATTTAATCAAAAAACGCAGTGATTGATTAAGAATTGCGTTGTATTCGAAATACTCCAGCCACCATGCAGTTGTCACTCGACAAAGTGTAGGGGTTTTAATTTATCATTTAGGTTTCACCTGTGTACTTTGAATTAATAGACTCGGCGACTTAAAAATACTGAACGGAGTTCTTTATAATAAAATTTTATTATTTTAGTATTCTATATTATTGCTTTATAAAAAATGCATTTAATTAATCATGAATTAGATTTATCATAAATCTAATTAATAAACATTTTCAACATTTACATTTTTACTTCCTTGCACGAAGTAAAGGAAGGATTGTAAACACAAAAAATTCCGGATGTAATATATTAAAGAAAATATCTATTTTGACAATTATCGAATGCAATTTAACGAATCTTTTGCGTGATACCTGTAATGTAAGAACATAATAAAGGTCTTTTTTCTCCAAACGAATTATAAAACTGATTTAAAATAGATTCAGAAGAGATTTTTTCATTGCATCTACGTACGAATGTATGTATCTATATATCTCGCATAACTAAAAACCGAGTAGCCTCAGAACGTTCAGATTTTGCATATAAGACTCCTATAATATACAGTTGCGTACCTCCCTTCTTGGGTGCAATCGGCAGCACCAAAAGTATATATATATATATATATATATGTTATGTTACTATCTCCTGTAAGCTCATTTTCTTAATCCAAAGTGGCTTTGTCCTGAAGCACTATTGTTTTCGTTTTGCGATTTTGCTTCGGAAACATTAAATATCGGTTCACTTTTCAAACTGTTGTCACCCAATATTGCGGCCCTGTATTATATTTAAAGAAATTAAATAACGAGGAATATGCCTAAATGTATGTATGTTTCTCGCATTGTGTTAAACGACAGTACCTAAAGCCATCCAATTTAGAAAGACGTAATCCTGCTGCGAATATGGGCATCTGGAAGACCAAATTTGAAATTCGGAATTTGATTTATTATAGATTTCATATTTTGTAAAACTTTTACGAATTTTTTATTAACAAACTCGAGGATTTCAAAGCGAGCCATGGCAACGTTGTAAAGAAGAAACATTTTTATCTCCAGCGCGTGAGACTGTGTATAGGAAATTCTAAAGATACGCTCACTTTAAAATTATTTTGCGATATTGTTCTTTAACTGAATTTTATGGTTTAAGTGCGAAGAACAAGATGTATAATAATAAAGGTAGCACACAAAATGTTAAAAAAACTTCCCTTTAGACGTAGTTTAAAATCTGAAATCTTTCAGATTTTCTTTTTTTTATTCTTATATGTTGGTAAATTTCGTAGTTTTTGCTTTAAACATGATTGAATTATGTTAAGCTTTAGGTTAAGGTTTTTATGGCTTTAGTTAGTATGCATGCAATAGTTGTATAATTATCAACAATTTAAAAGTTGTTTAAGTGGCACTAAGCCACTTATAGAATTGACTAATATAAGACTAATAGAAGACTAACAGTTTAGAATAGATTCTAAATTGTTAGCGGAAGTGTGAATTAAGACAGTTTGTGCAGTTACTTCACTGTGTTTTTCTCTAGAGGGACCAAAAGTAAGCTCTCAATTTTGAGCGAAAAACATCTGTCTTCCTATCGGCTGGCCAAATTGCATATTTTTGCTTTAAAACTTTAATTTTAATTGTAAAAATGATTTTTGTCAGTTTTAACTGTATTTGGTGTTTTAT
Source organism: Stegodyphus mimosarum (assembly GCA_000611955.2). Lineage (NCBI taxonomy): Eukaryota > Metazoa > Arthropoda > Arachnida > Araneae > Eresidae > Stegodyphus > Stegodyphus mimosarum. The sequence continues at coordinate 91,809 of KK116143.1, forward strand.
TTTTTTCTGTATTTTTAAATTTTTAATGAAGATATTTTGAGGTTTTATGTATTTTTGCCTTGCTGCGAACTTACGACAGAATTAATCGAATGGGAAATAAATCTCTAATCAAATTCGAGAACATACGTTTAAATGAAATGCAACAGAAGTGCGTGTAATTTAATATTCCGTACCAGGAAGTCATGTTATGTACACTTCCAGATTTTTTTTTCAATTTGTAAAGGATTTTTCCTGCTGTCATAAATTTTCGTTACGCTTCTTCTTTGATCTTTTTCTATGTTCTAAGAATTTAAAAAATATGTATGATGATTGCAATCTGTCATCGTATTCTCAAATAAGACAACAGCAAAATTATCGTTGTTTGAGATAACGTCTAAATCAACAATATAAAATGGAATGTAAAACAACATACAAAAATAATATCAATCTATTGTTGCGTTTATACGGGTTCGTGGATTTGAGAGTATCCGATGAAAACACGATGCAGAGTAAATAAAAAGCACAATTTATTTACAAGAATCACTATTTACAGCACAGTTCCAAAATTACCATTAAAAGCGTCGAAAATCTACAATAAATACGCTGAAACAATCAGCCACACAGCTTCAGACTGTAACTGTAAAGGTAGCTTCACGGCAACACTAAACTTATAATAAAACACCGTGGAACAATCACCAATACACTGTCAAGCTACACTGTAAAGGTAGCTTCACGGCAAAGCACTATCTCGATCGCTTTCCGTTCACAGAACTCTCGCGTAGCTTAGCACTCGCAGTGAGCAGCTATTCTCACAACCTCACACTTCTTCACAACTAACTTCGCAACTAACTGGCTCTCAGAAACGCAAGGGTTTATATAGCTTTTCTTTAAGTTCGACACGTTTCGAGAAATATCTCGACAGGAAGTTATTCTAGAAGCTTCCCGATTGGACCATGGGATATCGCCGATTTGGTCGCCAAATGGGCGATAAAGTCGCCAATCTGGCAACCCTACCATACACTATTTTATGGCAACCCTAGTGCTATGCCGGAAAGCTTACATACAGGCGCAACCGCCAAATTTTTCGTAACACTATTAATTAGGATTTGAGGTAAAGGAATAAACCGATCCATCTTTAACTCTCCCTGCTTAATTATTAAACAATAATATGTTTATTGAACTGAAAAATAAAATGTTTTATTTTTTTATTTCAGTCTTTTTTGAGACATAATCAAATTAGTTACATGAGTTTTGTTGTATAGTGAGCAATTGTTATATAATGAGCTGTAGCATTCACTACACTTCATTGCAAAATTTATAATACATTCAAAATCTAGAATTTTTTTACTGGAATTATTGATTAAATAAGTAAAATAGAAATTAATACTTTTGGTTTATTATAATAATATTTAAGTATTTTTATGAAATTAAACGAGTTAGAACACCAGAAATTAAACTGGTTATAACTCGAAAAAAATATGTTCTATAAAATATATATATATAATATAATCTTCCTTATAATAATTACTCTTAGAGTAGCAGCGCATACGCTATTGTTTTAAGAAATAAAGTTTTGATTCACAAGAGCATCATTTTACTAGTTAAAAAAGCAAAATTCCTTTAAGAGATTTTTACACAAGTAAAATGTTTGTTGTGAGGTATTTCTTCAAATGAATGTTTTTTGGTTTTAATTTTGTGTTAATTAATGGAAAACTACTATGCATTTAAAATTAATCAGAAAGTATAATTTCTTTATTTCCATAATAAAATCTTCGCCTTAACAGTAATAATGTCTTTTTATAAAACATTTAACAGTTTTGTGCTCAGCATTCATTTACAACACTCATTTAACTGAGATTTGTGACTTTAAAAGAAAATATGAAAAGTACAGGCATCATTCTATGCCTTACTTTAGAAAGAGACACGTGTGTCTCTGTCAAGTGTGAACATTATAAAGTTTCGATTTTGAACAGCAAACCTTTAACATGACTATCTCCACAGAAGAAAAATCATGTGGGACCGCGTTTTAAAGGAAGGTTCACTGTAATAATAAAAATAACGATATTGAAACGTTTCTTTTTTGCGGAGAATATCGTTAATTTATTTATAAATTAATCCTTTACTCCGTGAGAAACATTTAATATTTCAATAATAAGAATATATTTATAGTATCTCTTTGAGAACGATTTCAGAAAATTTTGCTTGCCTGAGGAGGTGATGATAATAGAAAATAGGACTATCGATGGTATTATTATATATCTTATAATATAATTATGTCTATTATGATATGTAATTATGTCTCTTAGAAAATATAGTTATGTTCTTAAGAATGCTACTCGCTTCTGAAACTGGCAATCTTAGGTAGATAGACGTTGTGATAGGGAGCAAAACGATATGTAGGGTGAAAGTTTCTTGAATTGCATATGAATTCGTTATCTTACACCATTTTTGGGAATGTTCGGAAACCAGTTGTTTTGACCAAGTACATGCCTCACATAATGCTTACTTTCTTTTCAAAGAACGCGCTTCTAGTAGACAGAGCCATTATAGATTTTACAGCAGCGTTCTACCACTTAGCAGTAAATATAACTGATGTAAATAACTATGAGTGGATAAATGTGCATACGGTTCTCCCTATAGCTCCCATTGATTTTGTCCAAACGTTATTTCCATTTTCGTATTCAATCTTCAGAGTTGCAAAAGTAGTTGTTAGGTACAAATGCATAATTGTATTGTGTACATTTGAACATCACCTGGTAAATTCCGCAGCAGAAATCCCATTTCCAGACACATTAAAATCCTAACGGACGGATATTATCCGATTACCACAGTAGAAAATCGAAATCTTAGTTTATCGAATGCGTAAAATCGGTCTCTTGTACTACTCTGTCTGACCAATGAATTAAATCTAAGTAATTTCTAGGTAATTGGTGGAGATGTAAAATCTTATTCATTTCAACTGTCTTCAGATAACCTGAGTACTGTGTTCAAAGAAAAAAAAATGATAGCACATCTTATATTGTCCTATAATTAAATAAATAAAACTGCTGTTTGTGTACTAAAATTAAGTGATTCCAAATTGCTTCATTTATTGTGCAACAAAGGATTTTTAAGATCTGGCCATCTCAAAATTGAATTAAGATTGTATGAATTATCATAGAAGTATCATAGCTCATGAAGTAATTGTAGGCTCTAATCTCGATTCTTTTTACTTCCTTGTACGAAATAAAGGAAGTATCCTTGTACGAAGTAAAGGAAGTACTGTAACTGAGAAAAATTTCGGGTAATATATTTAGCAAAAATATCAATTTCAAACACTCTCGAGAATATTTGAACGATATTTCTACGTGACATCTATACACATGGACCGAATAAAAGACTCTTTTTGTCAAAAATAATTCTAAATTGATTTTAAAATGGATTCAGAAAACGAGTTGTTTTTCTTAACATTTGTACATACACACGTATTTACCTCGCATAGCTCAAGAACGAATAGCCGTAGAACGTTGAAATTTTGTACATGGGGAATGCTATAATATAAAGTTGTACAGCTCCTTTAATGGTTGCAATGGGTAGCACCAACTGTATATAAATAAATAACAAATATATATATGTAGAATTATCAACAATTTAAAAGTAGCGAGTTAAGCCTAATGAATCGCTAATTGTTTACATTTGAAACTCAGTACAATAGTGCTTTAAGTCAGTTTCTGCACCTTCAGTGTTTTTTTACCCAGTGGGACCAAAAGTAAATTTTTAATTTTTGTGTACCAAAAATCTCTCTTCTTGTTCCTGGCCGAATTGCTTATTCTTGCGTACAAACTCTAATTTTAATTGTAAAAATTGCTTTTTAACTGTTGTAACTGTATTTGATGGTATTCCGTGTTTTACAAATTTTGATGGCAAAAATTTGTATAATTTATTAAGCCATACGAGGAAGTCATGTGGTGTCCACATAAGATTTTATTTACTTAGGTGAGATGATAAACAAAATAATGAAAGTCCAAGAAATATATCATTTGTAAGCATGTCTATATTACATTGTGAATGTCTATTTTATATTAAAAAATATTGTCTATTCACGATACATGATTAATTAGCTAAATAATTCAAATATGTAATGAAATTTTAATATAGAACAAAGTAAAAGAATGTCTCGAAAGAAGCGATCATTATCTAGACATGTTCAAAGCATTTCATCATTAGAAATTGTCATGATCATGAATTCCCATCTGTCAGATCGTAATTTTTAAGAAGCCTGTTGGTCTTGAATGCTAATGGCACAATAAACAAATTCGGAATTCAAGCCACCACAATTGCTTATGTTCTTGACAGATGAAAGATGAGTATATCTTTAATTATCATCAGCGAAATTCACCGAAGCCTCATCGGTGCTGGTTCGTGCTTGAGAGAGCTCAGAGAATTTGATTCGACAGAAGATCAGGCATTTATTTCCCGATTACAAGAAAAAATAACAAAAGCCATCATCAATTATAGGTATTCCTTCAACTGAGCGATCGCATGGTATGTCTTCACACATAATTTCCTTAGACTATAATCGTAAACAAGTATCATACTACAACGAAACTTCCTAAAGACAGCCCTTAAATAATGTGAATGATTTAGGTATGTTGTGTTCGTGATCATCTTATTGAATATGACTAGCAAGCGCGTAATTTAATTGCAATGAAATTTGCCCAAGGCGAAACCCGACGGTTTAAATTAACCCATTAGCCGCCCAAACTAAAAGGAATGATTTTTTTCCTATGTAAATAATAATATGTATTAAATTTAGTATTTATAACATAAATTTATATTGAAAATATAAAAATTCTCTGACCTGTGAAAAAATTGAGTATTGCGTAAACGCAACACCAGCGGAATTTAAGAATACGGATGTTTAGTGAGATATGATTGTACTTGTGCGAAATTTTCTTTGACTGGAGCACTGGATTACATTTTAGATGTATAGCGTTTTATAAATCTACAAATTACTTTACTTCTAATTAATTTAATATTCAAATTTACATTATATTTCTTTGAAAAGTACAGATTATTTTCAATTGAAATATTCACGCATGAAAAGCTTCACTTAAATCACAATGTGAAGCTACATTATATACTTTGCATCTGCAAAACAGTCTGGCTATGGCCTTCTTTACGACGAAATCTTCTGTTATACTCGGACTTTACGATAAAATGTCTAAGATCTCCATGCAGTTGCCTTTGAATGCCGAATCTTCTAGGTCTTCCTGTTGCTGAACTATTTGTGGCTAATTTTACACAGCAGGAGTTTGCTAAAAGGAATAATACAATCTTGCGTCTAAAATCTAAAAGAGACTTTATTTCCAGTAGTGGAAAGTCGTGATATTTTCCATGCATTTGTCAAGGGTACATCAGTATACATAGTAAATATTGGCCACCACCATATTATTCCACGTACTCTTATTCTGCAACTGGCTATTAAATTGTTACATAAATCGACTCTTCCCATATTGGCATTGTATTGTTCAATAAGATAAGGCTGAGATACAGAATACTTTTTCTTTTCCATTCATGCGTAACTGGAAACGCTTTCTATGGACTAAGGTTTTCAAGATGTTGAACCAACAGTTACAACTGTATTATCGTTTCATCGGACAAAAATTTTACTGTTTTCGGCATCATATTGGAAATCATAATAGCCCCTGTCTTTCTTACAGACACATTTCACAGTTTCTAGCGGACACATTTGAATGCAGTTTTCTTGAATTGCTCCTGCAGCAGTAAAACTTTTATTGTTTAGAAGACAGAGAAGATAAAATCATAAATGACGGTTCTACTTTATTCATTTCAAATTTTCAGGTTGTAGGGATTTATATTCATTTTAATTAACCAGTTAACTTTAATTTTATGCTTAATTTCCTATAAGTCTTCATTTCCCCTAATTGTCAGTGGCAGAATACTTAAATTTGGTAGCGCGCGTGAAAGAATGGCAATTCTGCCAGTGGGAGAAAAAGGTTTAAATATTCAGTTCTAGAAGGGAAAGTTAGAGAATGTGACCAAGCACTGTACTTTATAGCGTGAGCTTCTGATACAGCGTTTATTGCTGGTTAAAGTGGTGTAACAGCTATTACTTTGCTGTCACAAGACTTCGATGTGGTTTTGGGGTAACAGGATTATCTGAGCCCTGGTAGAAAAGCTCTACTCTTTGTTAATATCTTTGAATTTTTAGTTTATTTCTTATTAGCTGAGTTACCACCAAAGCGAGGCGTAGTTTGTTAGCAAAACGTAGTTTGTCAAGTCGACGCATTGTGAATTTTAAAGAGTTCAATAAAAGGTTCTTTTACCTCTTCTCCTGCCTGGTTTCTGCACTTACTTCAGCTGTTACAAAAGTTGAACAAGAAGATATCACAAGGTTTCAATTTTTTTAAATGTTTTCGTATGATTAGCACTGTTTTTGGAAGGATGAAACTTAATTCTGACGTTAACTTTAATTTTCGCACGGTATCATTTTGCCAAATATCATTATCAATATTCAAAACATCATCATTCACTTCTTATTCATCACCATCTTCTGCAATTTCTACTGAAACAACAACACAATCAGTTTCATTATGTTTATTACTATCATCTGTTTCTTCATCAGAAAACCTTTTAAGGCCTTCTTCTAATGTAAGGTGCCTCGCTCTGGGCATTTTTAAAGCACGGAATGAATATCAACGACAGCATCAGGGCATCAGTAAAAAAGGCGAGTACCCTTTTTCCGCTGACGTTGCACCAACGCAACACCTATTTTTTCTTCCATTCTCACACAAATAAAAACGGCTGATTGATGGAATTTTCTGATAAGCTGTGACTTTGGCTAAAAATAGATCACCCTTAAAGACGGCGATTCTTTCGTAATTCTTTTCGCAAAAATATCTGGTTAAAGATTTTGCTTTAAATTTCCTTCATGTTGGAGACTAATTATTATAAACAGAAGACAAATATTTTTTATAGAAATAATCTTCATATTTCTCACCCAAAATCATCAGCTAATATAAAATATCATAGGTAGTTATATTTTTATGCCCATTTATTTTTAAAGTTGCCTCAAGCCATCACCAGCGACTAATTGGTTAGTGTAATCCTTCTGCAGGAATAGTTAGGTTAGAAGTTGCTATCTGTAAGCACAATATAGTTATTTACCTATTTCTTAGAAATGTTCTGGAAATGATCACGAGAAGTACACTACATGTTCTCACAAGTAGTAGTTAGTTTAGAAATGGACACTACTAATGTTTTCATTGCACATTTCAGCACTTTCCTCGGAATAACGAATGATAATATTACCTAGCATATGCAATTACGCACCATAATACATCCTACAAACCTAAAACATCTCTAAGTGTATACGTATTACCCATTACACAGCGAGATAAACCGCCGTCCAAAAACAGTTTAAATAGTCTTATGGTTGAAAAAGGTCCTACTCGCCTACATTTTTTAAACTGCCATCCTTCTTTATTTAACCCTAGGTTTGTGAGTAATGATTATTCAGACAAAGACTTGGACTTTGCTTACATCGTTATAGCTAATGAAGCCAAATACATTTAATGATTTAATTATTAAGAATTTAATTTCAACGATTTAATTACTGATATATTATTTCCTGTAGCATTCAGACATGCATATTCGAATAAGCATAATTCCTTTCTATGGAGGGTGATGTGTCTTTGGGCATCCAACGTATTCTTTTACTTGTATATTTTGTTGCTATTCGAATGTATGCTGGGCCAGCTAATAGAAGCTACTCAGTTGTCTGCAAAATAATATTACGAGAATCTTTTTGATGTGTCGCACGCCTTCAGCTGCATTTATAGAGTATTTGAAACCTGAAAAGGAATAATAAATTCAAAAACCTAATAATTACATTAATGATAATCTCATTTGACACTTACCCCAAATAGCTTGTATGTTACTTTAATAACCTGTCCGTTTTCTCCAGATTTGCTGCTGATTATATGCTTTTTTTTAGCTGCCTTTAAGTAAACCAGTAAAAGTAAAATTTGTTTATGCATTCATATTAAAATTCTGTTTCTAGCAAACTTTTCTCATAAACTTTTGGAATCTTCTCATAAGAGGGAAGTTAACTTAGTCTATCTATACATTTTTCTTGTGTTATACATTAATTATTTTTATCTATCTATATATTTATTAGTTACTTGTAATTATGTGCTTACAATCTTTCGGAGTAATTTCTTTTTTCAAATAAAATTTCTGAGTTATTTTCTGCTTGCGTGCATTACTTTTCTGTCGTACTGATTAGAATTTGAAGACATGGTATGTGTAAATACTGTATATATACATATAAATGGGCAATTAACTGTTTTTCACACGAAATTGCAACTACTAGCTTTTCATTATATCGCTTAAAACTGTGATGATTGTGTAAGTAATATTGTTTGAAGATATAACTGTGCATGTTTACATACTGTAATTTATAAATATATTTTATATTGCTTTTTTAATATTGTTGCATGTGTACGGGTTACGGATTGAATGCATACAAAACCGATTGTATCTTAATAGAATTTATTTTCCCGAAAGAAGCATTTTACAGATGTGGAACATTCCGCAAAAGTACTTGTACAACTCTTCCGAATACAATAGATCACAATCAGTAATTACCTCTTCAAACTACTAAGGACGTTTAACACTACGCGATGCCAACCGCATCCAAAGAGCGAAGCTCACACAGAGATCTCTAAATCCTCTCAAATAAACTCTGAGCTATATAAAATCTGTAAACTTCAGAGCTGATGCTTCCTCCGGGCTTATATAATTTCCCCTCCGGTCACCTCGAAATCTCTAGTACCTTCCATTTCTTGAAATTCCTGGAAGGCATATTCGGCAGAAGGCATATATAGGGGCCGGATACAGTTACTGTTACATATGAAGATCAATTACAGTTATTACGTTACTGTTGAAATTACAGTTCTAAAGGGACCGGACCAAAGTGTCCCCCAAATGATCCGAATTTTAGCGACTTTTGGAGATTTCTCGCCTAAAATTAATTTTCAAATTTATCGCCAGTTTGGCAATATCTCTCGATTTTAGTGAGACATTTGCTCGAATGTTAAATAGACTATCACTTGCACTCTTATTTTTCCGGCAGAACTTCACTCTCTCATAAGACTTTTTATGTTACATTATGTAAAATTCGTAACAATATTAAGGCTGTAGGGTTCAACTCTTTAAACCTTAAGTTCCGACTCGGAACCCCACGAACACTTGACAAGCGAATAATCGCTTAAATGTGTGAACAGAATACTTAAGAATTGAGAAAGTTTTAAAACCCTTTATTATTCAATATATTTACAATCAGTTCCGGCTTGTAACTTTACAATAAAGCCCCCGCTCGGGCTTGAACTTAAATAGTAATAATTTGAACTAAAACTAGCTTAACTAAAGCTCTTAAATAATATAGACGAAGCTATCACAATCTAACTAGTTGGCCTAAGTATTAATTGAATCGGCGAAGCCTAGCAAGGGCCTAGATATGGCCGAGCGTAGAACAGCTAAGAGAGATGTGGCCAGAAGGCAAACGCGCGCTAGTCAGGAAATCAAGACTCTCTCTCTTGAAGTCGGTTAAGTCACAACTTAAATAGTACTCATTCTCATTTGCATTATCTGCGTTTCTGAACTCACATTCTGGCAGGGAATTGTAAGCTGAAATTAGAATAAGATAGGAAAGATACAAAACTTAAAATAACTGTTAGAAAATGCATGATAGACCTTACAAGGCACTAATGTGCATGTGGGATTCGCTGGCCAATTAAAATATACTTGATTTTTCCAATTTGGAAAGACATCATTTACTAACTAGCGTTTAGTTATCTACAGTGCAGCGCGTAGTACATACTATTCTAATTTTACTTCAATGACGAAGAAGGCGTCTCATTTATATTTCATCAAAAATATTTTAATATTTCAAACATTATAAAAATACAAAAGCGTTATCGACGTTTTAAAATAAGTATACTAATTTTAAGGTACTGAACGAGTTAGTAGAATACGATGGCTTTCGATTTATTACAAAATCTGCAAATAAACATTTTGTAGTCCGTACGTTCAGATGTTTTCTCATTTTGGAAGAAAAGAACTGCATAATACACATATATGATTTATATTAATATTGCTTTTATATTTATAACTTTATTCTTCTTTTAATGGCACTGCAGATTTAAAAAATTAGTTAGTAACACTGGATGAGATGTTTTGGACTTCTTGGGATACAAGTCTGTTTCCTCTTTGGAGTAAAATGAGTGGCAAAAATCTGGTGTAATTTCGAAGCTAATTACCAAAACAAAATGAAAATAAGTATCAACAGCCCACAACTGTTGCATTATCTATTGAACAGAGTAAAGAAACATAAATAAAAAAAAACTGGAAAATGCTAGTCTTAAATATTTATGTAAGAATCACAAATGAGTTAAAGTCATTAATTAGATATGTGCATTTTAGTTAAAAAAGACAACTCCGACAAGAAAAGTATCGAACTCTACACTCAAGATGTTTTGGGTACAATTTTAGCAGATGCGATTTCGAAAAGATATTTGGAAGTTAACAACTGTACTCAACACAATGTTATTTATTAATTATACTCATGCTCTTTAATGCGATAATTTAAGCTGTCTTAACTTGAGCGATAGATGTTAAATCAGAGTGGAAATAAATATCATACATTCCCCAAGAACATATAAATCTGTTACTTTTCTAAGGACTGAATCCCGAATTTCATCAATAGCAGAGAAAGTTAACAGATGTTTAGGGGAAAATCCAGATCATTTTCTGCTGATAGAAAGCTAATAATGACAAGACACTTCTGATTGTTTTCAGCAGATATGTTTCTTTTGGAATGGTGAGGAAACGTTTCTGAGAGCTTTGTCAATAAACAAAGACAGACATAATTTTTAATCGCAACATCTTTCAAACAGCTCAGATCTAAAGTAAGAGAAGATTGCAAAGAACAAATGTTAAGAGAAGAATGAGGTAAGAATAAAAGAAGCATGGTTGGATAAACCGAATGACAAGATTTGTTAGCAAAAAGACAAATTTCTTAGCTATACACAAATATTGCTATTAATTTTACTTAAATTTTTTAACTTTCTTTTCTTAAAACTGTATGACAGTGCTAGACAATATTAGGTTTTTTTATTTATTGTAGAACACAAAACTTCATATTTGTATTACTAAAAAGAGTGTTGTATGTATTTTGTTCCTGTAATCTAGTACGCAAGCAATGAGGATCATGGATTCAGAAGGTATTTCAGTGACATTTGTACGTACGTACAGAATGTATATATGCATATATGTACGTGCCTCGCATAACTTGAAACCGATTAGGAGTAGAACGTAGAAAATTTATAAATTGGCCTCCTATAACATCCATTTGTTTCATCTCCCTTTTCTGGTCTAATAGGCCTCACCACACACACATATATATATATATAAACCAATAATTCACCAATGATTTATTTCTTATTATAATAATTTATAATGAGAACTTTTTCCACAGATCATCTCCGAGGAAAAGAAATATATGTATCCACCCTCTTACCCGAGTTTGTGAGCTCTGCTTTTTTAGACTAGATATGTTGGTAAATTGTGGTTTAAAGTTTTTGCTTTAAAAATGATTGAATTGTGTTCTTCTGTGTGTATATATATGTAATAATAAAAAAAATCTGAAGTAAATGAGATTAAATCTTCATTTTTTATTTCAGCTTGTTGTGGCCACAATCAACTTGGCACAT